>JAWDGP010003268.1:147500-287500 GCA_033675545.1 Elysia crispata | reverse complement strand
CAGTTGGGAAAAGAGAGAAGAGAAAAAAACAAGAACAAAAAACGGAGGAACTAAGCTTTTGTCAAACAAACAGTAACGGCGAATCAAAGAAATTGAGGAAATTGTCTCTTTTAGAAAATAAAAATGATATTCATGTTCCAAAAAAGTCTGATGCAATAAATTATCTGATCATGAAAAGAAACATAATTTATACGTTTTCACATGTTTTTATAAAAGTGATCGAAATTCCTGTTTATTTACCAGACCTCCAATTGTCTAGTCTTTTACACGTTATTACATTTTTTTCTATCATGATTGAAAATATGTTTATCACAGGAATAACACATCTTATGCATGCATTTTGAAAGAGGGAAGGATAAAGAATGATTGTATTTGGAAAGTAATGAAGTCACTGCACAGTTTGTTGTAACAACTGGTATGAGTTTAGGAAGTGTATAGAAAAAAAAACCCAAAAGGCAATAAAACACTCAAAAGTCCGATATTGCAAGAAAAAAGAGGGGAACGCTAGAAAGTTAAAGAGTGGAGATGTGTTTTATCTTCCAATACTTTTTTTTTTGTCACCAATAAGGGTACAAGAGAAAACGTGGACCTCTCAGCTCGCCCCCACTTTGATTAATTGGTCGGTATGAGAACAGCATCTGTTCAAATATCCTTGTTTTCATTATATACTCATATCTTTTCTATTCATTCCAATTCCATCTACATGTCTATATAATGTTTTACTTTTAAATTGTAACTGAAATGCCTTTTATGTGTGCTTTCAAAGACTTTCAAATATTCATTTTCTTTTACTCTTTTACCTTGTAAAGGACTTATTATGTCTCATGCCTCTTGTAACATCAGCACTTTGAAATTTTCTTAGTAATGTTCTTGAGTATTTTCTATCAGTGGGTTGAAAAGTTTATTACTATGTCTTTTGCTTGTTTTCTATCAATATCCCGCAAAATTCATGGGTCGAAAAACGATTTTTTTTTAAAGTTTTAGTTAAAGCTGTAAAAATGTCTTCAATCTTTATATTCTTTTATAGTTTACCAAGCAGAAGTGCAATCAAGGAGGCGTTATGTTGGATTGTGGAAAATGTTCAACATAAAAAGAAAGCCAAAGTTGAGGAAAAAAATGGATTTGAGAATAAAAGAATATGATTTAGATGAAAAATCTCTTTACTTTCAGTAATGGAATTTCAAGTTCCGTTTTGGGAATCACAGAAAAGATGAGTAAATCATAGTTTGATCATCATATTACTGTAGAAAAGCCCTTTACCTGTAGGGCTGTATTTTCAAATCATGAATACAATGTTTAAGGTATTCGTTCCAAAACGAATGCCTCTTTTTTCAAAATGTGGAAAACCTGGCCTCTGCTTGCTCATTTGTTAGCGCGAGGTCTAAATCTTGATCGAGGTAATTTTATTTTTATCTTTACTACCTGGGTCAGATACTACCAGGTCTGAAAACACTCAGCTCATTTATTAGCTCTGGGTCTAGATCTTCTCTAGCTTTATTCTGTGTCATCAGAGCTATAGCTTTTTTTGAAGAAAAAATATATGTTTTCATAGGGTTTGAGTAGCTGATATCTCTGGCTTTTACTTTCACTCTTCTGTAATTTTGCATAGACAACAATTATTTTTCATTTACCTCTATAAAGTTTTGCTATGGCATTTCAATCTAACCATTACCAACGGCTCCTTGCTGTCTATGATTTGTCCTTGTGCTTAAGATATTCCATGCCTATACATGTATTAGTTTGTCACTTTTTTCTTTCCTTTTGAGCATTAATATTGCTTGGATGTGGTGAAGGTCTTCCTCAAACAAAGACCCAACACGTTATAATTTTTTTTAAAAATATTAATCTAGCCTCTAAACACATAAACAATTGTTCTATTACGCATGCTGCTTATAATACCGCACTTTCATGATAGCGCCAAATTTTTGTACGAGCCGTTACACTTACAGAGTTTACGGGTATAACACGTGGGAGGGTGGTTCAAGAAGTCTTTGATTTGAGTGGGAGGGGATCGTCATAGAGTATTGAAATTTTGCAGTGAAGGGTTAATTGAACTGATTCTCCACGACCATCTCAACATGAAAAAGATTTCTGCGCGGAGAGTACGGCACCTTTGACCAATGAGCAAAAAGAGCAAAGGCTTGACTTCTGCAAAATTCTCCTTCGAATGGATTCTAATGAACTTGTTTCTTAAAAAGCCTGGTGACTGTGGATTTCTTATTTTGATGCGCAAAAAAATGTCCTTCATGTTCTTCTCTTACAAATGTGACACCATCATGTGTAAATGTCATGCTGTCGTGTTTCTGGAGTTGTGAAGATATAACTCTGACTAACTGTAAAAGGGTCAAACTGTCACAGGAGACAACTACTGTTTGCGGATAAAAATGCGATCTGAGTTGGAGACAAAAAGGCATGGAAAACTGAGTAACAGTGTCCCCCTATGGCATGACAGTACCCGTGCGCACAGGACACATCAAATAGTTCAGACAGTAACACAGTGCAGCTTTGAAATTCTGCAACATTCAGTGAATTCACCAGACGTAGCCTCCTCAAGCATTTTTCTGTTCCCTAATACCAAAAAAATCCCTGAGAGGGCGCCGTTTCCATGACAACGAGGATCCCATTGAAGCTAGTTAAGACCGGCCATTGTGGATTCTTTTACTGTCAAGGACTTTTGAAGGTCACAGAGAGAAAATAAATGCGAAATTCTGTATGGTGACTATGTAAGATATAAAAGTGCGTGAGGCAAATTACAAAGCTCTATCTTTATTGCTCCTTGTACCCCTCTCGAAGGTTACTTTCAAATAACTTAAAATCCATTCTTTAAAAAATCATTTTTTTTTTTTTTTGTTTAAAAAACTTGGCAAATCCCTTCGGGTTTTTATTATTTTTTTTTAAATAAACATAACTTCTGGTCAATTTTACGTGATAGTTTTTTTTTTTAGTGTTTCTTTTTCATAGATTTCGCCCTGAAATAAAAATGATTAAACTTGATGAATAAAAGGATAAACCTAATCAAAGTCATCCTGTAGTGAATCTAAAATAATTGTGCGAATTTAAAATTACTTCCACAATTTGACTAAAGTTATCATATTTGAAAAAAAGATGAGGAAGGTAAAACTTAATCTGATATTGGCTTGAAATTTTTTTCCCTGTTGTATATGAATATATGTGTATTTACAGAGTTAAATCCTCCCCCCCCCCCTCTTTTTTTTTTTTTTTTTTTTTTTGTTATTAAAACGCGATTACTGTTCTCCCAAAGTGGCGCAAGCTTATTTTAGGTCATACAGAAATATCAAGAGGAGGTACTCATTCAATTTTCAGGCGGAACTCGCATAGCCACACAACCCGCGAATGATACAAATTAATTTTCATCAGTTGCAGCGCCCTCAAGTGGATTAATACAGGACCTTGTGAGGAAGTCATAAATTCATTTATAAAGTCTTGATTTTGATTTTTCCTCTTTATTTCTATTTTCATTTCTTTTCCCAGTTGTTCCAGGAGGATATTCCGACGTCAACACGTAGTAGTCGTAGGTAGACTTTTATCGGTTATTTATAGTCAGTGCCATCTTATGATGTGCAGATTATGTTGTGGTTGTAAAACTTAGCGTAAGTGATTATTTGTAGTCCTGGTCATACTGTAGTGAACGTGTTGTATTAGTAGTTTATGATGAGTGGATCATATATTTGTGGACCTAGTCGTCATCTTATGGTGCAGATATGTTGTGGTTGTTAAATAACGTTACGGTAGCCGATATTAAACCGAGCCATCTTGTTGAGCATAAATATTGTGATCGTAGAAATAACATTACAGCAGCGTATATTTGTAGACCTAGCCATCGTGTTGTGCAGAAATGTTGTGGCTATAAGAATAACGTTACAGCAGCGGATATTTGTAAACCTAGGCATCTAGTTGTGAAGATATGCTGTGGTTGTAGTGAGTTAGTGAGTATTGATGTTGTGAGCTTTGTCTTCTCATTGTGCTACTGCAGCTCATCAGACTTTATGTTGTAACCAAAGTATATGAGCAGGAAAAAATGTAGATTTATTCTTTCAACCTTTGTTTCCGAAACTCACAACCCTCTGTTCTTTTTTAGTTATAAAAGATTTAATACCTGAGAAGATTACGCACCCAGTGGGAACCGAGCAAATCTTGTAACTTATTGGTTCAAACGCAAAGTATGGGTTCCAACCATGGCGTCCATCTTGTCCTGGTATTAACTGAGTACCAGGCTGTTAAATGATTGTGTTGTTCAGTCCTAGATGGTGGTTAGTCGCTTCGTCCGCCCAGTGTCCACTGCTTCTCATAATCCACGTCTCTCATGGTGGTGGGTCACATTCTTCACCTCGCCAATGACGGGGGCTATATCGAGTCTTCGGGGCATCTTACAATATAACTGAAAAAGATCAATCTTTGTCATAACACTTCACTAGCATGCACTCTTTTCTAAAATCATCTTTTAGAATAAGTATAGGCTGCACAAACTTTATTACAATAAAATGAGTATAATGCATGAAATTTTGCCTTTTCCCTTGCCGGTTGTCTCAATTTTCCTGGTTTATCGCTCACGTCATTAATTTTGCCTTGAATGTTATTGCTCTTTTCCAGTACATTCTCGCTTTATAAATTTTCATTTTAAAATTAAAAAAAAAATGCGCAGGAGCCACAAAGTACAGCGTCATATAGCAAGTAATTGAGTCGCTTGCTTTTTTTTTTCGGAATTGTTTTTCTGCAGTCTTGCTTTAGCACTGTTACTCTAGTCCGCGTTTTGTCTCTTCACCACGAATGCTTTTCTGTTCAATGTAACAGGCTAGATATTTCTAACTAATTGGTAATCTTCGATTTAAAGGAGCTATTCGACTGAATACATTGGTGTTTTGTTTAATGTAAGTCTTCATTATAATATCTTGCGATGTACGTGCATTTGATAAAAAAAAAATAATAAATAGATCAGGATTTCGTTTCTTTGAGCTTGCATTCTTGTAGTTCAAAAGGCTATATGAATGTAATTTATTTTCTCATTATTGTTGTTGTTGTTATTATTATTATTATAATTATAATTATTATTATTATTATTATTATTATTATTATTATTATTATTATTATTATTATTATTATCATCATTATTATCATTATTATTATTATATCATGGTCGCATATGCTAAGTAAAAGGAGCAGCGTGCCTGGTTGATTGATTGATTGAATGATTTTATCTTTTCTCAATACCGAGACATAGCTATAGCTATAGTTGGCGCCCATGTACATGTGTTTCGGCCTCAGGGCGCGAGTTTAACACAATGTTATTCTAACCCTCGAACAAGGACGATTTGACCATAGCCTGGGCACCAAAATATTAACAGCCCAAACTAGGAGATTTAGTTGGAATGGAGTACATAGTAAAGAGCTTGGTAATTTGTAAACCCTGAAGTTACTGTTTTAAAGTCTAGAATTTTTCCTAATCACATGAAGCCCTTGTGTTTTCTCCCCAGGTGTCTGGGAACCAGATATTCAGGTGCAGTTTTGACGGTCAGACGATGGCTTCACACTGAGAATTAATGAAGTTCAAGGACCGAGTCAACAAGACATGTTTCATTAAAACCGCTTCTCTCTATACCATTTCCAATTGAATTTTTCTTTTTTACATCTGTGCATTTTTTTAAAGCATCCCATATCATTTCGTAAAGTCTTTACTGCATATTACGAAAGCCATCTTTGTGGAATGTTAGTCTCTCAGAGAGAAAACTGCATTTTAATATGGTTATATTCCACAAGATCTCAGGATTTATGCGCCTGCAGTAGTTGGTAATGAGATAGAACTAATTGCAGGAACAATCCCAAACCTTTATAAGAAAAAGAACAGAAGAGTAAAAACACTAAGACTGAACTCACTCTTATACTGCATCTCACTGCCTACTCAACAGTCCCACCAGAGTATTCTGTTTACATATGCTTATTTACAATATAAACTTGGACCTTCCTACCCAACATTCTCCAAAAACAATTATGAAGAGCAGGTTTATTACCTCCCTTTTTAAGAGGAAAGTATAACTATCCAGCTTTCAGACCTGCTCTTAATGTGGCAAGACATCAGATGAAGTAATGGAAGCTCATCCCATACCTTCCTAGTTTTTCATCTGCCATAAGCACTTTCTGTCTTTCACCTGTTAGATAAAGGTTTGGAACACCCTCAATTTATTTTTCAAAATATTAGAACATAACATTTTCCCAAACACTCTTCATATTAATCGGACTTTAAAAAAAAAAATTTCAAGATTGTATCCTCATAAGCAGAGCACTAGAAAAGAAAAATGTATTAAATATGCAATAAAAAAATAACCCCACCTTCTAAAAACGCAGTACTGAAAAAAAAAAAAACTGGAATCAACGCATGGAAATCTTTTCTCTTAAATGATTTTTATTGGTTCATTTTCCATGCATCAGCATCAGCGATGAAATAAGACTCAAGGTGCAACATTTCAGCAACACAAAACGGACAAGATAAAATATCAAAAAGTAGTTCCCTTATTTCATCTACAATCAATGCAACATCTTGTTTTTTTACTTGTTGTATTTTTCCTAGGCTAAACAATTGACTGATTTAGAAAATAAACAAATCCTTAAGGGAGGAATTTAAGCTCACCCAGCTCTGTTCCAGAGCTGTTCCAAACTCATTAATTTCTTCACACTGGAGTTTTACTAAGTTATATAAAATTGCCATAGCACAACACTTTAAGTAACCTGGACTCCTCTGAGGGTATTTTTTAAATATATCTCATGTGACAAGCATCAGAATTGTCAGACTTTGGCTAAACATTTGCAGTCATATCTCAGAAAAGAAAAGAGTGTGCTTAAAATACTTTTTAACACTTCGATTTAGGTTCATAAAATCTACAACCACAGAATGTTTATTCTATTTCAATTGGTTCTTGGATACCAGAGGAGATTCATAAAATTGTTTTTGAAGAAGTATGTTTGTATAAATGATTAAAATCACAGCAAAATCTAAAGACACTTTCACTTATCCTAAAGAGTTTATAGCAAAAAAAAATTATTTGAAAGGACTTCAACACTTCAAAATGCAAACATTTGATATTCATCTTCAAGAGGACCAAATTTAAATAAAGATGGAATATTTTTTTCAAGGAAAAAAATTCCGTAAAAAATGCATCCTTCACTTTCTTACAAGAAAGTATTTCAAATTTTTATCAGCCGACAAGAAAAAAGTAGCCTATAAATAATCAGAAAAAAAAAGATGAAAAAAAAAACAAACTACGAAAATCTTTAGAAGACATATCCAAATGATCTAAAAATGTGAAGATTCTTGAAAATTGACAAGAAACATGTCAAAAAACAAGGTTTGATATGAAGCCATTATAATATATGAAAGAGTCTATCTATAATCACAAGGAATAATTTACACTGAAAGAATCATTATTAAACTTTAAGATTACAAGATAAAATACAGATAGAAATAGTCATCATACATGTGTGTGTATGTAACAACAACTCATGAGTTCAGTCAAATGGAAAATTATAGGACACACTATCTGAGCCAAAGCATGACATTTCAGAGCAAAAAACATTAGAACTCAATATTTCTGCCGTAAGTCATTATATTCTCACTTCATATATTTGTCTTACAAGTCATTATTTCATTACCAGTAGTCCTATTTCAATTTGGAATCCATGGCGATTTCTCCAATGTTACAAAATGTTGAAAGTTACATCAACTAAATCAAGAAACAGGAATTGTATGTCTTAAGGCGCCATAGGACATTATGAGAGCCTAATAATGATAAAAATAAAGCGAACTGAATATCCAGACATCACGCAACAAAATGAGCACATATGAAAAATGCTGATACTTGCAGTGAGGAGAGAGAATCACAAGAAATTATAAATGAAATCAGTGAAGATATTGAATTTTAGATTCCTTTGTAACAGTAAGATCCAATGTCTTTTCTTTCCTTTCTCAAATTGAAATCTCCTACACCATACTCATATTAAGGCATGGTTTCAAGACTTACCAGAGTTCCTCTTGTCTAGCAGTAGCAGATAGAAGCCAGTTCACTGTCTCCCACAACCTTCCCCGTTCAAATAAAAAAAGAAATATTGCTTCAATTACAATTTATTATCAATCACATATCCATTTTTACTAGGCAAAACCTCCAGCTGCATAAATCATAACATTTCATATTGAGAGTAGCAAGATATGTTACAGATATACTATACAAGTATCGGTTTTCTTATTGTCGAACTAGACAAATTTGTATTCAAAATTATGTAATCAATACTCTACACATAAAGCATCTGAATACAATAAAAAGTTGAAAAACAACCTGTACTGTTTTTACAAAGACAAGACATGAAAAATTGCCTGTAAGATAATTAAAATGTCATTACATGAATAATGAATGATTCCACAGTGAAACTAGCACTTTGCCCTGTCTTACTGATATGGTGTTATTACCAATTTTAATATAATCTGAAACAAGATATGACTAAACAGTGGAACTAACACTTTGCTATATCACTGATCTGGTGTTATTACCACCAACACCAACTAAAACAAGAGATCACTTCATGGTGAAATGAACACTTTGCTGTATCTTACTGATCTGGTGTTATTACCATCATTAATACCACCTAAAAGAAGAAACGACTCTATGGTAAAGCTGCCAATTTACTGTATAGTGTAACTCACGATTCTTTGAATTGTTACTGTCTTTAACATAACCCCATGAGATCAATAATATGAGCAGAAATAAAAAAAAAATAGAAAAAAATGATAAAAGTTTTAAACCTCTCAAAGAAAAAAAAAAGTCATAATAAAATAAAACGCTATAATGATTCTAGACTCCAGAACAAAATATTAACAAATGAGGAAAAAAACAACAAAATGTAAAAATGGTCATGTTCATATAATATTTAAAATTAAACTAAAAATTTTCATATTGTTTCTAAGAATGCAAACAAAGTCAAATATCTTTGCAACAATCCAAAGTATTTCTTTGCTACAGATTTTTTTTTTCATTTCTATTATCAGTGAAAAGCTGCAGAGAACAGTTTTGGAGACACAAAAAAAAAACCAAAACATTGTAAGGCCACTTGTATGAATATGTTCAGTCTGGAATGTTTTCATGTACTCAGGCATATGTAGATTGGTATAATGTAAATATAAAAAAAAATATTCATGTATAAAAATTACTGTTTTACGGACAAAACTTCTTACTTTGCCTTACTATCAAATTCATTGTGATGTAAGTTAAATAAACATTTGAATTCAAAGAAATCATTATCATAAACTCTGACTACATTTATAGCACAGTAAACAGATGCTTCACTAGCAAGTTGTGAGCACAGAAGTTGAACTGATGTGATTTTAGAATAAAATGGGACAATTTAAAAAAAAAAAAACTTTTCTGAAGTTTTCTTTACACATATTTTGTAAGAAAATGATATGTGGCTAAATAATCAGTTATATTTTTTTTAAACATTTCAAACAAAAAGTCTTGTAAACATTCAAAAATATACTTCACCTGCGGCAAAATCAAATGCACAGCAATCCACAACCACTTCAAGGAATGTTTCAATTTTGCATAAGGCAGAAAGAACACTAACCTCTAAATGCATATAAACCAGCTCGAAAAACTGAACAAGCTTGGCTAGAGCAAATTTTAGTTTGTTTTATATGGCAGATGAGAAAGTCAGGTGTCAGATTAATAGTAATAGCCAAATATATGGACAAAATTAGTCGCCACTATATATGGAAAGAACATTCACAATTTTTTCAAATATGAGTGATAAAATACATTAAAATGATTCATGGGTAAAACGAAACTCCAATTCGGTTTCTTATTCAATAAAGTCAATACATGGACAAGCCATTGGAACTTAAAGGCAGTGCGGTCACCTTAAATATTTTACTACAAATATAGATGATGTTTATATGACAGACATCAACTCTCTCTATCTGACCCTGCAGAACCTCTTTGTCATTGACTGTAAGTTTTAAGGAAACTAAGAAAGTCATTTAACACAATGCAGTAACATCACTAGCTGATGACAATGTGCTTTGTTCTTTCTTCATCTTGCAGACACAGAAAACAAAAATGAGGAAAATGCCAGAAACCTATTACATAGTCTATTGATCTATCCGCACAATATAAAAACATTTATTTCAATCATTTTTTTTAAACGCTTGATACACTTGTTTACAAGGACAATTTTGAATAAAAAAGGACTCAACTTTTTTAAGTCAATAAATGCATGACGATATATGCTAAATGTTAAAAAAAAGATAATCATATTAATGAATTTGGAAATATGCACAGTTTCCATATATGCAAGTTTATATAAGTTTCAATGACAAATATCCTGAAAAGAAAAATCATTTTCCTATGAGGCACACCAGTAACATATTTCAAGTCAGCAGATTCACAACATCAGATAAATGTTTATGATGCAAGCAATTCAGAGGTGATTGTTTTGTACCCTCGAAAATGAAGTTCCTGGAAATGTATGATACTAATTAAGGTATCTATCTTGATGCACTATTAAGCTTTATTTTTAAACAGATTATTGTATTCTTTATCACCATACTGCACCATCAAATTTTAAAGCACTGATTTTGTTGAGATTGTCAAAAAGAAAGCAGTAAGACAAAACCTGTTATCAACAATACAACCAATACATTTAAGTAAGTTCAAAATCAGTTTTGAAAAGTTTGCAATGACCTTACTTGTTTTTCTTTGGTTAGAAAATAAGAATAGATTTGCCAAGACCAAAAAGGTGAAATAACATTTGCCAAATGTACTTCTTAAAACATGAAGTAAGGAACTTGGGATTAACTTTTAAGCTGCTTGGACAAGAATAAATTCAAAGTCAGTGCATTGACAAAAAATAGATCTCAAACCTTAGATGTGTCAAACAAGTGTTGTAAAAGATTTCACATGAAACTAAAGGTACAAAAACAAATCCAACTGAGCAGGACAGAAAAAAATCTTCAATAACTAGAAAACAAAAGCAGTGTTTCCTGTTGATCTTATATTCAGTTTATCATTCTTGCATGAAATCTTTCAAACAAAACATAAATACGTCATGGAAGAGCGGCATGTTTTGAGTTAGATTATTGCCTGGCAATTCATTAGACTGCAAAAAGAATTAAAACTGTTGTATAAACTTTACAAGTTAATTATTCCGTTGCCGTATAGCTCATATAAATATTCCAGAATAAGCCATAATTAATATAAATCAGTGTAAATAAAAGAATCAAATTAATTTCACAGACATTACCCTTTGTGAAAAATACATAGAGTATTTAAGAAGTGAAGAACAAGCAACATCAGAAATGGTCCTATATCTATCACTGGGAATAATAGTCTCAAAAGATATATAACAGGGTCAAAAGGAAAAAAAAAATTGTATGGAATTCAAATGAGAGTGATGCCTGCCTCCTAATTTTTTAAAGATATTTATACCAGATACAATATTTTTCCCAAATTTGACAGAAATAAAAACTGCCGAGGAAGTGTAAATCTATCTTCCAATGGAATACTCTAAGCCTGAATTAGGCAGTGTCCAACAATCTACAATCATCTCTATCAACCTGTCAAAGAAACACAAAATTAAAGAATGAAGAGGGAGTTTTAATTGCCTCCCCCTAACTGAAATTGAGAAGGCAAAAGAGATTGAAATTGTGTTTCTTTCTAATCTCAGAAGATCCACTGCAAAGATACCTGCATCAGAAACATTTCACAGATTTCAGGCATTTACCTGTACTTTATATCATTCTGCTACTATTTCCACTATTATAATCATAAAATATGATACTAAAGTATAAGGAAAGAAAACTGAAAAATGCACATTGACAGATAATAAGAGCAAATCTAGATCATTTACCTGTGCTTGATTGTTCATTTTCTTAAGGTTTCAGACTTTAAAAACAATATTTCTCAAATCATGATGAAAAGTCCCAGCTTTAGAATGCTTCAATGCATAAGTGGATTAAAACATAGATAAATATTTTTTCACTTTCTAATACATTAGATTAAAACAAAACAATGAAAAAACTCTACTCATTTTCAGCACCATAAACAGCTCCTTAAAACTCAACAAGATGTGTTTCCACGCCTCAGTTTTTCTAATAAATAATAAAAGAAAGCAAAAAATTGTGACAAGCTATTGCGTTTAAAACAAATTAAAAATATGCTTTCATGTTTTAAATTAAATCTCCGGGACTAAATGTGTTTTTTTGACGCAGATTGTTGATTCATTTTTCCACTTGTCTCATGCCTAGCAAAGCTCCTCTCATATCACTTCCAGAATCAATGTCAAGTTTTTTTGTCACTCACTTTTTTTAAACTGTTGTGATGGTCATCACTTCAATGAAAAAGCCAAATGTAAATAATGTGTGTGTAACTGCTTTATTTGTTAGCCGATACCTGATACAGTTCATAGATTCACAGTGATCACCCTTTACACAAGTGGCAAGTGAAGATTCATAACTCTGTCATGAGGGTGACTTTGCGCTCAACCTTCTTCTGGTCACTCACCATCCAAGGTGAAATGTTGCTGCTGCTTGTATTGTGTGCAGCACTGCTGTTGCTATTATTTTGGTGGCTGTCTTTGCGGGCGCGATCGATTGTGATCACTTGAGTTGTGGTCTTGGCTGATGACATCTTGCGAGTTACAGGTTCTGTGCGTGTGAAAGAAGTCTCCTGTAGTATGGGGAAGAAACACCAGATGTTGGCCACAGCAACCAGGCACAGAGGGCGGAAAGGGGGATAAAAATGGAATAGCAAGGGAGGAGAAAGAAAAAAAGATCAATGACAAGGCTAACTTAAAGCTAGGAAAATTTTTTATAGTTTACTACTTTAAAAAAATGCTTGTGTGAATTTCTTGTCCAAAATTAAAGTAAAATTCTTAAAACAAAGCTGATTCATCTACTGCTTTTATATTTAACAATGTTTTACTTTTATACATTTTCTTGCACTCCCAACATTTAAGAGTCAAAATTTATTTTTAGTTTACTACATTTTTAAAAAATAAAACTGATGCTGCTTACAATGTCATATATAATCCTAATAAGGTGGATAAAAAAATATGTTATGTCTTGGAAATTGAGAGCAAATATTTCAAATGATTATTTTCTCTGACTGAGCCATGGAAATGGTTAAATCCTACAAAAAAAAGTAAACCATCATCACTTTTGTTTTATTTACACTATGATTATGTGATGCCAAAAACACTACAAGAAATATTGAACAAAAGGGTAAGTCTCCCATGACAAAAAAAAGGAAACTTCTCTGCAAGCCCAATGAGATAACATGTGAAATAGTTGAACCATGAAAATATACAAAGACAGTGCAGGAAAAAAATAAAGCAGCCAATATTGTCGAAGCTTAGTTTTATATTTTCTGTTGATCCATTTTTAATTCACTTTATCTTATACTATGTGCAGCTCTCACTAAGATCTGAGGAAACACAAACAGTTGGAAGAATGGCATGATGATTGCATGAAGATGTTGCCAGCTAGCAAATATCTTCAGCTGCCATAATGAGGTATGATTATACAACCACAGCCATCTGCTTGTTTGGTTGTAAAGAACACACTTCTACCACTGTGTCCCTCAACAAAAGATCTTCCAATTATAAAAAAAAATTCAAAAGTGTCAAGTGGTGATCGTTCACTTCTTTATTGAACCTGCCCACTATACAACATTGCTCTTTTCAAGAACATCAAAAAAGTCTGCATAAGGAACAGTTGAGCTAGAACAATTAGAACACAAATGATCAAAAGCGACTGGCAAGGCTCAAAAGTGAAAAGAACAAAAAATTTCAGACATTAGGAGAGTGATTTTAAGTTCTACCACCTGTGTAGAAATTCGACCAATGTTAATTATATCTAGAGAACAATACTTGTCTACGTGCCACTTTTGTTTCCATGGAATTTTGTTGAGACGACAAGTTCCAACTTTTATATTGAAAAGTCCTCAGGCTGAGCCTTTTTTTGCAAGCAGAATTTTTTTTTTTAAATTGAAAGATTACCAGCATCTTCTTCCACTTGATATATTTTTTTTAAACTTCATTAATTTAGAGCAAAGCTATTGGTTCAACAAAGGAAAAATCCCAAACTTTTGAAGCATATATTTTAAAAAAAATTTACTTAGCCTGTTTGAAAGTTTTTTTTTCTTGATGGGGATAAAATTTGCTTTAGCACAAATAATATAGGAGAGTATGTGAAAGTAAATTTGTTACAAAAAAAAAAAGTACAAAAGTATATTAACTCAAATTGAAACCTTAAAATTTGATAAAAAAAATTCCTTCATTTAAGCAGTGACCCAGCATAAGGGAAGAAAAACACTGTGTCAACCAACTGACATTTCTACCATAAAGAAAAAAACACAAGTTAGTATTTATTTTGTGCTAAAAAATAAAATCAATAATTCTAATATTTCATCCCTATGAAACCTGATGATAATTTTTGAGAAGAAATTATTGTAAGCTAAGAAAAAAATTCTCTAGAGTATGGATTCGATAATTCTGGCAGACCCTTGCCTTCTAGGAAAGCTATAAAGCCATAGGATTAAACATCATCTCCTGGGAAAAAAAGGGATTTCCACTCATTGTTAATTCAACGCTGGATTAGCAGGAGTATTAATTTATTAAATAGGAAAACATTCTCTTTTTTTTTTAATGAGAAAAGAGCACTTAAGAATACAGTTTACCTCTTTATCTGATACAATAACAACTTTCTGTACTTAGAATCTCAGACAAAAGCACTGTTCTAAATCTTAACACTTAGAAAACGACAGTTTTAGATCCAACTAATTTGGACAAATGCTAAACATTTCAGCCATAAGCCGGCTATCTCATGTTCTATATAAGGTGCAATATGCCAAAGAATTTATTTTTATTAAACCTTTGCTAAGGAAAAATTGGTTTGTTCATTTCCCAGCCTTACAGTACATTTATTTGTTTCATGGTGTATTCATTCATTAACGTTTTTTTTTTTTTTGCAATTCTTTAAAAAAGAAAAAGGTGGGAGGGATTGGGTAGGCTTCAATAAGTTGAGAAATTAAAAAAGAAAAAACTCAATCTCAATACTTCATTGTAGAAACAATTGAGGTTGAGATAAGAAATGAAATAGTTTTAAATCTATCTGATTCAAGATATGTTCAGGGTAAAAATCTTAAGTTTTACATGCTCACAGGTTTGAAATGAATAAAAGTATTATCATGTTTGCTGTGTATACAGAAATAAAACTATACATTTGTTTCTCCTGAATGGGACACTTTTAACATAAGTATACGTATACATAAGTATGACTGTCTTTTGCATCTGCTGAACTAGAAACATGGTATTTTAGTTCAACATGTTTGATAAAAAGGACTTTTAGAGACTAAGGCTGTTTGGTTGGAGTAGTGCCTGATAAAAAGGTTAATATTAGTGGTGTTATTCTTCTTCTTTTTATTCTTATTGTAATTATTCTTATTATGATTATTATTATTATTATTATTATTATTATTATTATTATTATTATTATTATTATTATTATTATTATTATTATTATTATTATGATAAAAAAGCCTACCCAAAATACTTCAAAATTAAATATCTAAAACCTCTGCACATTATACCGCACAAATGAAATGTAATGTCTATCCCATCAGAAAAACTCCAAGGTTAAAAATTTGCTCCAGTTTCCATTAGGCTAATTTAGTTGCCTTTAATTTTTTCGTCTAAAGTATCAAAATGCAAAAACATAAAAAATGCCCAACAGGGTTATATTATGGCTGAAAGGGGTATCAAATCATGCAAGACAAGAACAGAAGATATGCAATCAATAAAGAGAAGGGAACATCGTGCAGTTTGAAATAGCACAAAAAGTACAGCACAACCAAAGCATCCATGCAGCACAGTAGTAGACTACTGGATTTGGATTGAGAGGCATATGGAAACAGATCTTCTAGCAAACAGCTACTTTTATCATTTGTGCAACCACAAGCAATGTGCCCCAAATAATTTTATTGCTGTACACTAATTAAACAAAGGCCCAATTTGATATTTCAACATGAAAATTTATATTAGTGAGTAATCTTCACCACTTTCCAATCATTCTTGTATTGTTTTCATTTGCTGGCAGAAAAATATTTACATATAACTTTGTTACATTTTGTTCAGCTGCCGAAATAAACACATAATTGTTTTATTTTTTGATTAGCTTTACACATGACTGATATTCCAAAAGTTATTAATGATAACACATGCAAAATAAGTTAGATTTTGTTGTGGTTAGAAGCTTAACCTGTCCAGAAGTTGAGTACACGTTATCAATGGAACTAACTAGGGTTAGTCATCCAGCCCTTTGACATTTATTACATAAAAGTATTACTCACAGGTTAAACATAATACAAACTCTTATTTGAACTTAGAACTTGGATTATCTTATCTTTCAAAGATTAAAAAAAATTGCAATCACATCTCAACATATCCCAGATAAAACCGAGAGAGAGAGAGAGAGAGAGAGAGAGAGAGAGAGAGAGAGAGAGAGAGAGAGAGAGAGAGAGAGAGAGAGAGAGAGAGAGAGAGAGAGAGAGAGAGAGAGAGAGAGAGAGAGAGAGAGAGAGAGAGAGAGAGAGAGAGAGAGAGAGAGAGAGAGAGAGAGAGAGAGAGAGAGAGAGAGGCAAACGAAGATACTTCTTTTATGGACAAAACCACAGAAGACAGTCATCCTCAGTAGGAAAGCAACCATAACTGTTATAATTCAGATTCAGGGGAAAAAGGGTCAGACAATTCTACAAGATGAAACCTTTGTAAAAAGCCTGATTTCCAGTTTGAAACTGTTCCCGCAAAAGTGTGATATTGTTAGTGACATTACAACACTACATGCAGCTACGAGCTAAGAGTAAAGTTTGTCACACATTACTTCTGCACGACTAAAATTTATGTAAATTTATGAAAACAGTTGATCACAGGTACAAAAGAAAGAAAGAGAGAAGAGAGTCAAACTATAGCAGTCCCACTCTCAGTAAGTTAAAGGACATTCCCACACATCTGGGATTGGGGTTTGGTCTGGAGGGTTACAGAAGGTGGTCAGAAGTTAGGTGCAGTGTAGGTGAGGAGAGGACACTTACAACGACAGACACCTTGGGTGGGGCTGCTCCTCCTGCCACTCTGACCGGGCTGGCGTCCCGAGAGTCGACCCCTTGCTTTAAGGTAGGGGATGGTGGTGGGGGAGGCCGGCTTTTCTTCGAGCTCTGCAAAGGCTTGATGGGAGCTTTAGTAGGGTCAGCAGTGCTGTCTTGTTTCCCTGGTTCTGTGGTGGGTGGGAGTACCCCACCAGAAGCATAAAACCTTGGGGCAGGGACTGGTGGCTTGTCTGCTTCACTGCTTTTATTTCTTGTCAAACTTTTAGCCCCATCGTGCTCTGGTGTAGAGAGGTTTCTAAATGGGATCTCAGGTGGTACTTCCTCATCTTCCTCCTCATCGGAATCGGACAAAAATGGGTTTGTGGATTTTTTCTTCTGCATTTGTGGTGGTGGTGGTGGTGGTGGTTTAGGCAGTGGTAGGCCAGATCTATCTCTACTACTTCCAACATTTGGATCATCTGAATCTTCTCTCTGATTGGAAGCCTGAGCCTTGAGCCTGAGAGAACTAGTCTTGGCAGCACTCAGTGGCGGAGGGTTTGCTGGTCGTTCTGGAAGGAATGGGTTCAAATTTGATCCACCAGGTTTCTGAATGAAAGATGGGCCTGATGGGGATCTTGGTATATCTACTCCATTATCCTCTGGTGAGATTTGTGTCTCCTGCTGGCTGATGGATCTGGGCAATGCTTCACGGGGAGGAAGGGCAGGACGAGGTAGAGACCCAGAATCAGCAGCTACAGTTGATCGAGACCCTTTGCCCTGGTCTGGTCCTGGGGGTCTCACACTGCGTGGGGGAGGGGAAAGAGGGGGAACCCCAGGCTCACAAGAGGAAGAGGGCAGGCGAGGGTGAGAATTCTCCTGAACAAATACCAGGATGGAAAAAGGAGGGAAAAAATATAACAAATCATGGATGATTAGAGTGGTATGGTATAAATACCAACGAGGAACCAAATGCCAAGAGAAAAATTTTATTAAAAAAAAAATCAACAACAACAAAACACCGACTCATATCATGTCCTAAGTAAAACTGATGATACATCCTGGACTGCTTTGAGAAGCTTGGAATTCCCAACAAAATACAGTTTTGAATAGACAGTAACATGTGAAACATGTAGATAGAGGGAAACATGTGATGGATATTCATCACAAATAAATGAAAACATTTAAAACATGGTCTTTGAAAGACAGTTCTACAGTCACTTGTGTTGTACTGAAAAAAAAAAAAAAGAAGTAAAGTTGAAATTTAGAAACAGGAATGGGAGTTCAGGCAAAAATTTAAAAAAGGAAGAAAAAAAAAAGAGAAAGAAATTTGTTCTCACAGAGGAGGGAGATAAAAAAAAAAATGACATTCTTCGAACGAAGCAGCAGAGACATAAAATAAGAAATACCAAAAATAGGCTTGCAAGTTGCAAAGTCAAAAAGAGTTGAAAAAAAAGCTGGCATCACCTGGACAAGGGTGAAGAGACTTTAATAGAGGGTGTAAAGAATATAGATAAAAAGGCAGATGTATTTTCAACATCATGCATTCTGTTTTTATCTTAACGATTCTTTTGCACATCGTAACTAGAATTCAAAACAACAAAATGAAAAGTCATTGAAAAGAATTAAAAAAACCAAATGGCACTTTTGACATACATCAGATGACTGTCTTTGGATCATCACAGTCTGGAGAAAAATCGAAGTGTTAACATATTTCACATCATTCATGGTTCATTGATATTCTCAGTTTCACAACTATAAAATGGGGGGAACGAAGAGAAAAAAAAAAAGCATTCTTAGAGTTACATGAGAGAGAGAGAGAGAGAGAGAGAGAGAGAGAGAGAGAGAGAGAGAGAGAGAGAGAGAGAGAGAGAGAGAGTGACAGCGACACACACACACACACTGGGAGATAGGAAAGGAAATACTTTGTACTTTATCTTGATTCATTGAAATTCTCTTAGTTTCATAGCTATACAATGAACAAAAAATAAACCAAGCATTTTTAGAGCTACATGAGAGACTGAGAGAGAGAGAGAGAGAGAGAGAGAGAGAGAGAGAGAGAGAGAGAGAGAGAGAGAGACAGAGACAGACAGACAGACAGACAGAGACAGAGTGAGGGGGAGACAGACAGGGAGAGAGAGAGAGACACACACACACACACACGCTGAGAGAAAGGAAGGGAAACACACTCTCTATTTCAATTTGCTAACTGACACATTGAATCAATAAGGATTTGCGAATATTGTATATTGCTGATATTTAACACATGTATACAAACTTTTCAGGAATGTTTATGATTCCAGCTCGAGGGAAAAAAATCTGGGATGTGACACTTTTACATGTCCTTTACATAATGACGAAAAATGCAACAAACATTTTTGCTGGTGATCATACCACTCACTTTAAACTTCAAATGAATCTGATATTATGCTTAACATATATCTGAATCAAAGTATCAAACTATGTGATTCAGTGAGCGACATATGCAGTGCATAAGATTTAACTTGCTGTAATCTCTTCACACACTGCAAAATATTATGAATGTACAAATAAAAATGTGAAGGGGGAAAAGCACTTATATGACCTGTATTATTTTCGTCACTTGATAAGTAAATATTCCAAAAATTTTTATAAATATTTCATGAGTAAAATCATAATCCACCATCTATGATTACTTGCCAACTAAGACTTAGATGTTTATCACAATTTCTAAAACATAGCTTGTGCTCTGGTGCATTGCATCATTGACTGTAGTTTTTAATACTCTTGGTGCACCGATTGACTTGTAACAATTGTCAAAGGTATTCTTATTATTTTCTATCAAACTTTTAAAATGTTGCCAAATTCAAATAGAAAAACAAAATGATTATTGCTGAATTTATTTGCTTCTGCTCCATTTGCCCCTGAGGTTAACGAAAAAAATCAAAATTTAAAAGTTAAATGGCTGGTTAAAAATAGCATTTGCAAGATGTGAGCTATTCCATTATGACATAGATTTATGATACTGGCACAGCATAAAGACATGAATAACAACAAAAAAAGCACCAATTATAATGTTGCCATGGCCAGCGTGATGCCAACAATATGACACAGTGACAAGAGGAGCACCAAATACATTTAACAACCATACCACGGGAAGGGAAAAAATAACAAAAAACATAAGGTTTCCAGCACATCTAGCTTGGGGTAACACAAAAGGAAAGGATACTGAGCTTTGACTATTTTACACCTAGAAGTCTGACAGAGCGAGAGGGACTTTAAAAACAAGCTTTACACAGCTTAGACTCAATTGTATATTGAATTTTTTAAACTTGTCTTAACTGGAGGATTACAAAGGTGCTGGAGCATTGATATAATATTTATAGATTTAATCACACTGCTCTCTGAAGGATAAGAGAAAAACTCTCTTGGTAGAAATACTAATACAAATTCAAACAGCTTTAATAAAAATTAGTCCAAAACTGGAAAATAAAACAAAATTTATGATGCCTTCAAATTTCAGTTTCATTAATCATTGCTTGGTTTTGTAGCACTTTTTCATTGCAACGTTTCCTTACTTCTTAACGGGTGTCCTCATTTCCCTTAAATTTGAAAACAAAAAGTGCTTTCCTCTTAACCCAGATCAGGATGGGAAGCAGCAATGTCAAAGAATTAAAAAAAAAAAGATAAAAGCTTTTGGGTTTTCACTCTACTGATGTCAAAGAAAGAGCTGTGCACTAGAGAAGCTAACTTTTTAACTACTCACATGGGGGATTCCCTTTGGTGGCACTGGTGGCAGAAACACATCACTTGTCTGGCTGATTTTGCGATTTCGTAATTCTCCCACATCAAAACTTTTGTTGTGTGTTGAAGAGGGTAGCTGCTGTTGTCTGTAGGCCTTCCTGTCCATGCTGTTGTAGCTCTCTGGCTGAGGGGCTGGAGGCCGTGAAGGTGGTTCCAGTCCTGGATCACCAGCCTCCCGGTCAAGCCGTCTCCTGTCTACACTATTGGCGTTTTTGCTACCAATGCTATTGACAGAATAATGAGCTTTACGATCCATACTGTTGCTGGGGTAGTCTTGACTAGAGGAACCATCCTGTGAGCGGTCAGTAATACTGCTGGAGCCACTTGTTTTTCGGGTAAGGCTGTTGTACCTGGTAAGGGAATAGCAGAACACACACACATAAGTAATGCCTTGGCTAAAAATTTTCTAGCCCATGTTAATTTTTTATTTTTAAATCAATTTAATCAGGGAAAGTCATAACTTTACTACAAAATTATCATCATAAAAAATGTTCACATCGAGACATTTCACTTCTTATTCAGCTTGATTAAAAATAAAATTCAATGTGAGAGTAACTTATCTGTAAAAGTATGAGTGTAACGATGTAAGAAACACGTTATTTAGAAAAGTCATACACCAGAACCAAAATGCTGATAAGAAATATTGAGAAGCAGCAGCTAACCTTCAAACTTGCACTTCCAACTACATTGGTTTCCACCTAAGAACCCGGCAAGAAAAATGGGCTGTTAGACACACATGATTCTAAAGCGAACACCCAAATGGAAGGTCAATCAAGATTCCAAAAGCTAAGGAACCCTCTATGACTCACCCTAAGAAAGTATAAACCAATTAGGAGCAACAAAGTGACTAAAATGAGCAAAGTGAGTGAGAGATTTATCCCTCAAACTCAACTGACAATGACCAGCTTGAGCCTGACTCTATTGTTCTTCTTTAAACACAGCTTGCACTTTCCCTCACTTTTCCCCCCCTTTTTTTTTTCACACACATAATAGCCCAGTTTTTTGTTTAGCTTATGCTTTCCCTAACTTTACCTTTTAAACCCCCTCCCCCCCCCCTCACTCTTCAAAAAAAAAAAAACAAATCACACACACAATAGCTTAGTTCCTGGACACTCAGGCCACCTCTGACATCTCTAGATAAGGCTAGAGTCACCCTGTTCCTGGGATAATGAAGAGAGCTTTACAGATGATTTTTTTTTTCAACTTCCTTCTCACACAGATTTTATGTCAAGATCATTTTCCAAGAGATTAAAAAAAAATTGTTGTGCCAGATATAGCAGATTGACAGAGTGGGTTCTAAGGTGGAAGATCACAGAAGCAATTAAAACATTTTGAAGATAAATATTAGTTTCTTCTGAGCTTTTATTAGCAACCTACAAGTGACTTTTGTTTTACAATGAACTAACCAAAATTAACAAAACAGTATATCAAAGTCATACTGCTGCTTCAATTGAAATTTATTGCCACATGATAATTATTTGAAAGAGAACTGACAAGTCATAAAATTGAATCATTAGTATATTGTATTTTCTGCAAACCAATGCATTTTCCAAATAAAAAAGTAAAGATCCTTCCCCTATTTTCCTAATTTTTCTTTTTTGCCCAGAAGCTTAATTTTGTGCAGTAGTCACATATATTTAATCAACATCACACTCAACTTGAAAATTCTTGTGCTGCTGCATAAGGTTTTACTCTTAATGCAAAGTATAAAAACAATTGTTGAGTGGTAAATCTGTGGCACACACTTGGTTATATACTAGGTCAGCTCCAAAATGTTTTTATAGTTCACTTATACTATTGTTAATTCTTCAATCTGACATTGAAATAAAAACAAACACATGCAAATCTAATAACATGCATTTCGTTGAGGAGATGATAATAATAATAATAATAATAATAATAATAATAATAATAATAATAATAATAATAATAATAATAATATGGAATTAACTTAATCAGTATTTTCAAAGCATTAATAGCTTTATATAAGCAAAATGCAAGGTATGATGGTATAAAAGATGCACAAGATTTGGCTCCATCTTGAAAAAAAAAGATTGTTATCTTTTCATTTGTTGAGGGACCAATTGTTAATAAAATCTTTTGATGAACTATTAAAAGTAGGTTTAAATTTTGAAATACACATTGCAAAAAAAAAAAAAAAGTTAAATCACTTGACTGTAAAAAAAAAAAGGTTGAACAGCTTTCTTCTTTTTTTTATTTAATAAAAGAAATTATTTGATAAGAAAAATTTAAGTAATTTCTCAATAAAGCTCAAACTTTCTGCAAAAGATTTGGCAACTGTCAGACGCACCCATTGGTCACAGAATTAGAAGATGTTCTAGAGGAGTGTCTCTCCTTTCTAGGCCTATACGCTCCTGTTGCAAAGCTGGCAAGTAAATAAATGCATACAATGAAAAAAAAATTATGTGTGTCTAAAACAATCAATAACAAGGATTCAAAGGCAAAAAAATATTCTCTTCTATCTGTTGCATTTCAAACTTTTGACATCACGAGAAGGAGGGGGAAAAATAATTAAAACATATATTTATATATGAATTCATAGGGCTCTTCAATATCATTTCTGCTTCCCCAATAAAATAAATTTTCTTTAATGACAAAAGTTAGGCATTCAGGAGATGTGTTCAGCAATCAATACATTAAATATTTCTTATCCATTTTTCATGATAAAAATGTCTGTTTTCCAGAGCATTGGGTAACAGTGCTCTCTCTTAATGTAAAGGACTGCACTATTAGAGAAAATATGAAATTAAAATTTGAAATGAACAACAACCTCAAGGGTAAAGTTTTGACATTTATAAAGTTTTGCTTCGATTTCACATGCTTTCTTACCCTGTCTATACGAACGTTTCTTGGTGTTTTGTTTACATCTTAATCTATATGTTACATTTTTCAATATTTTGTTCCAGTCTATAGAGAAAGTTGTTGCAGTTTTCTAGATTTTTAAATTTAAAATTTTCTAGATTTTCGTTTTCAATGTTTTGCTTCCATCTAAATGTTTTACATTCATGGAATATTGTCTACCTTTTGCTACTAGCTACATATTAAAATCTTAATGCATTAATTGCTTTGTTCCCATTCATCACACTTTCATTCTTTTTGGGGTTTTTTGGTCCTATCTACGTGTTACAAATCCAAGTTACAAATACAATGCTTCAATCTGTATGTTGGATTGTCATTGTTTTTTAATGCATTGATAAAATTTATATATATTATTTAACTTTTGATGTTTTGTTCGTAGCCATAAAGAAACAATATTGATGTTTTGCTTGTCTTAAAGATTATGTTACATTCTCAGTATTTTGACCAGGTTTAGTCCCATCTATATCTCATCACCACTTGAATTTATTGAGGAAAGCTTTATTTAACTTCATTCTACATCAATCCTCAATAGATGGACAGTTTAATGTCTTTAGATACTTTTAATAATATATTTTTCACAATCATGAAGTTAAATACACTTTGAACACCTTCCAAATGTTTGATGCAAAAGGAAAAGGCTGAACTAATGGGTAAAGTTAATTTTAACAATTGAGCACTGCCGTTAAGCATAAAAGAGGCTTAGCAAGAAAATGAATTAATTAGAATAACTAAAAAATAAAAGTTACTTAAGTAAGTCAAGATTCGCGCATGATAAAAGTGAGCAAAGGTCAAGGGCATTGTTTAATAAAGTAAGAATTAATTTCGTAACCCAACTCTTCCTTGCCATAAGCTTATAACATCTAAACATATGGAATAATTAAATTATTAGGTCTTTCACCAAAATCTGTTGCTTTTTTTTACTTCACTTATTTTCCTTTGACACCTGCTAATCAAAGTGGATGGATGATATTTCATGCACAATGAAATGTGACAATGATGGAGAAAGTGTAGTGAGGGAGAAATGTGGCGGAGGTGGTAAGAGCAGAGATATCCTGCAGATCGCACAGGGATGTTACATGACTATAGTTCTCTATCCACTCCATAGAGATCGCAAAGTCTAACGAGAAATCAGGTGCTTCTCATGCAAGTTTCATTCATGCACTTAATTTCTTACCATTCTCATTCACAAAAACACAATTTTAGCAAAAATAAAAAATAAAATAAAAAATTAGATTGGAAAAAAAATCAGAGGAAAACACATACATTAAATGCTGATATAAATTATAATTTATGAAAATGGCACTTTTTTAAATGGTCGATAAATTTGCAAACTGTTTCTAGTTCATCTAACAAACAGTACTGATGATCTAAGCTTCAATAAAACTTGAAGTGGCACAACGTTTATCCCACTTAAGGACTTTGCAGCACTAAAAACTCTCTAGAGGTTGTTTGTGGGAAAAAAAATTTACTGATTAAAAGAAAAAAAGCTCACTCATATCAAAACAGACTACATGCTGTATTTTTCTCTATTAGGAAGATAAATGTTGAATTCTATCATGCCTTTTAATTTTAAGTCAGAAGGACATATAATATTAATCCATATAGCGACCACACCAATGATTAGGGAGATTGGAATATGTACACATTTACAAATCTCATTCCACTGTATCCATGAAGGAATTTCTCAACATGCCATATGATAACAGACCTTATCTTATAGGCCAGAAAACATGCTTCAGTATTCCAAAAGTTTACCAACATTCTAGGACTAGTATTGATGATGTAATTTATTCTATCCTTTGAAAGCCCATTGGAGACAGAAAGACTATATACATATACACAAGCTTTTATCTTAATCCATGACATCTGTTGAAAGCTCAGGATATCCTACCTTTATGTGAAAACATTTTACTGTAAACACACTATTGACACAATGTCATGATATGTAGTTTAAGGAGGTGTGAGTTATTAGTTTAAAAATGGAAAAAAACGAAAGAAGAAGGAAAAAAAAATAAAAAGAATTATTTTCAAGAAAGACAGCTTTTCCTTGGTAGAGAAGTTACAGTGTCTGAGGAATTAGTAAAATATTTTACTTTTGGCGGTTTATTTTTCATTGACAAAGATAATGCAGAAATGTAAGGCAGCAGGCAGATAAATGGTTAATTTAGATCTTCATATATAAATGTGATGGATTAAAAACAAACATTTGGCAAGATGCATAGGATATGTGGATTATATTGTCAGCTTCTACCTGTCCTCTCCTTCTTTCCCAGGTTTATCTCTTTTCTCATCCTTCTTCTCCGCTAATTCCTCTTTCCCCCCTTCCTCCCCATTTTTCTCCTCCCCTTCTTCTTTCTTTCCTTTCTTGTGATGAGCTTTTGTCTTCTTTGCAAACTTTTCATCTGATTCAGCTACGTTATTTTTTTCACTGGAAACAAGTGTGATAAAAGACATGTAGATGAGGTTTTCTACAATCAAGAACATAACACATTAAATAAAATCAAGTACAAGCAAATGTCTTATGGTATTTATTTATGCCTAAGTCAGGCTACTGTCAGGCCCTAATCTTACCTAGTCACACCTCATGTCAGGCCCTAGTCTTATCCAAGCCCTAATCTTACCTTGTCATGCCTCAGGTCAGACCCTAGTCTTACCTAGTCAAGCCTCATGTCAGGCCCTAGTCTGACCCAGTCAGGCCTCGTGTCAAGCCCTAGTCTGACCCAGTCAAGCCTCATGTCAGGCCCTAGTCTGACCCAGTCAAGCCTCATGTCAGGCCCTAGTCTTACCCAGTCAAGCCTCATGTCAAGTCCTAGTCTTACCCAGTCAGGCCTCATGTCAGGCCCTAGTCTTACCCAGTCAAGCCTTATGTCAAGTCCTAGTCTGACCCAGTCAGGCCTCATGTCAGGCCCTAGTCTTACCCAGTCAAGCCTCATGTCAAGTCCTAGTCTTACCCAGCCAAGCCTTATGTCAGGCCCTAGTCTTACCCAGTCAAGCCTTAATCTTACCCAGCCAAGCCCTAAACTAAGCCTTCCAAATCAAGCCAGTTAGGTCCTTGTCTTAACCAGACAAGATCTAGTCTTCCCTATTCAAGCCTTATGCCAGGCCCTGGCCTTACTTAATCAAGCCTCATGTCAGGCCCTAGTCTTACACAGCCGAGCCTTATATCAGGCCCTAGTCTTACCCAGTCAAGCTTTAATCTTACCCAACCAAGGCGTAAACTAACCCTAGTCTTACCCAGCCAAGCCCAAAACTGGCACTAGTCTTGCCCCAATCAAGCCAACCAAGCTCTAATCTGACCCTGGATTGCACCGCTAAGCCCTAGTCAGGTCTCAGATCTAGTCTTGCCCATCAAGTCTCAGTACTCAATTTGGCCCTGTCAAGGCCCATAAGAGGGCACCTCAAGATTTAAACCTTTTGAATAGCATCTAGTGCTGCTAACAACAGGAAAAAATGGTAGAAAACAGTCGTTGCTTCATCTTACTTTGTACAAAAATGCCTTTCGTTTCCGCATCTTTTAAGCAATAAAAAAGGCAGACAACAATTCTTTTACTTAAAGCTTAATTTCTTAGCATCAAAAAAGGTATAGAGCAGTTCAGAGTCAAGGCCTATTTTCTCAGTTACACAAACATTGGACCTGAAAATATGCAACTGATTATTGAACACACATTGAAATGAAACAACTGAGAAAAAAATCATAAAAATCATATGTGCACAATTAGATAAATGAAGTCTTTGCTATGGTAGAATGCATAAATTTCAAATTGTATCTTTTTTTTTTTAATTCGTTTGCACCATTTCCTACAACCAACATGCAAGTTTCAGATTTAAAGGTATAATTCATTCCTAGTTTGTCTCAGGTTGACAATTCCAAAAAATATGATAAGCATGAGGAGACCTTTAATCTGTATAAGACTTTATGTCTTCATTACTCTTGTAGTTTGTCAAAGGATAGAATAAGTGCAATATCTATGTACATGTTGATAGCAGTAATTTTTGAACTGATGTAATTCCTATCTTTGCTCTCCAAAAGCACAGAGTTCAAAGCTTATATTGCTCATACTGAAAATGTATATGTGCCACAATTTCCTAAAGATATGAAAATGTTGATGCTAGTAAAAGTTTGTTGAAATTAATCTAACATTTCTCTAGCTTTTATGTACTTGAAAGACACACAAAAAAATTAAACAAAAAAAAAAAGATAAAATAATAATCAACATCTCAAAGAAATTTGTTAGGGCAAATGGAAGGAAGGCACTTTTTTTTTATCCCATATAGATAAAAATCCAAAACCAAATATAGAACAATTCAAATGCTTTGCATAACTACTTGATAATCAACATAAGATTTTTCTATTTTTTTAATGTCATAATAATAAGAGCTTAGAAAATAATTGCGCCCAAATTAAGAAAAAAAAATCATTAAAAGGAGAAAAAAATAAAACTTACCCATCTGCTGATTTTTCTTCCTCTGCACCTAAAAGAAAATAAAAGGAAGTATAAGAAAAACAAGGAAAGAAAAGCGGATAATTAATAAAATGACAAAGCTTACATTTTTTGGGATCTGTTTTCTTAGCAATAAATGCCCAAGACATGTATCCAGAGACTATAAAAACCTATACAAGCTACCGGCCTGCTTTATGATACCCAACACATGACAGATGTTCTGTGAAAAAAAAAAGTATTTCTCCTTCAACATTAACTCAAACAAGTGCACATCAAGCTGAGCAGCACTTTGATCCATGAAAATTACAAATAATACACAGGCATTTCTATCAACATTATAAGCTTCTGAGGCACAGGCGTCTGAAAAAATATTATCTGCTTTTGAATTAAGAAGTAATTACTTCAAAACTAATACATAAAGTATTTTTCACTCTTTAAGAAGACTTAGAGAAAAATTAACTTTACGAAAAATTTCATTGTAGTAGCAAAGGCCTTGTCCAATGTTAACTGATTGTCCATTTTTCGATGGTTTTAAAAAAGTCTATCTCTCCTATATACTGAATAGAGAGAGAGAGAGCGGGGGGGGTTCTTTTGCGTTTAGTCCAAAACTTTCAATTAGAAAAAAAAAAGATTGACAACAAATTAATGCATCAACTTTCATAAGGATAAAAATTAAACATCAAGGGTTAATAAATATACTGCTATAGCTAGATAATGTGCAGAAATGCATCGACATTACTTGAATAAGGTTATACAGTGCAGTGCAGCTGTTAGAGGTTAAAATGGCTTGAGGATAAAGTAACGTTATAATGAACTTAAAAGCATGCACACTAAAAAGAAAATGAAAAGTGAAATGACTTTTGGGTTAGAACGTCATGGCTTGAAGAAATTCTGAAGCTACATGCAAAAATATTGTGATAAAACATGAATATGGCCAGAAAAGTTTTTCAAGTTACTTCAGATGAAAGACTAGGCACTGAAAATCAAACATTTATGAATATGTTTGTGATGAAATCATAATACACTCACTCAAGAACTTAAATTTTAAAGACAGTCAGACTGCAGTTCAGTTCACCCAAAGCTCAAGTTTAAACAAGCTTCATCAAATTCAAATTTCTACAATAAGAACATTTGTCACACCTGTGAGGAATGTACTCACTTTAACATTAACATTTCAATGAAACATTGTTGGAGTTATCTGGATTTCTACCTCATAATTAATGATTCTCTTTCACTTATTTACAAGACTAAATATGGTTAGAATGCCAGAAAAAGAAGAACAAGAGAGTTTTATTTGAGTGAGAACATTAAATAAGGCAGGAAAAATCTTCACAGAATAAGTCTCTTTGAATAAATACATTTGCCATAAATCAAAGTATGAATATAATATATTATATGTCACCACCTTCTGAATTCTGTGGACTCAAAACCCATTACCAGACAATGATACCAAAATTTACAGACCGAAAAAAATATAAAAATTATTTTTTTATAATTATTATCATTTTATTTAAAAAAAAAAAAAGAAAAAATCTGACCAAAGAAACGCTGAAATTCTCCTGTTCTCTTACAAAGCAGGAAACAGAAAAAGACACTATGTCACAAAATGCCTCAACTTTGAAATTTACTCCCCTTGCCATAAGTAAGTCTACACTGTGAGGGGGGAGAGGGGGCAACTGTTGTTCTCATTCAACAAAACAAGCAGGGCTATTGTTCAAGATCGATACTCATCACATGCTCCTTGCACTTTCTTACGATAGGTGTTAGAAAGAAAAATTAAACAAACAAGTAAGAAATGAAGATTTAAAGTTATAGGTAGTGCTCAGTAGCTCTTATAGATTAGCTTAGAGGTAAATGATAAAAAAAATAAATAAAAATTGCTTGCACTTTGGGCTATTTAAAAGCTCTGCAAATCTTCAGGAATGGTCTGCTGCCTTTTCATTATCAGAAATAAATCCAAATTTGAGATTTATATACTTGACAGTTAGTGATCTGAATCCCATGCCACAGTGGATGCAGAAAGGAAAGAGTGGTCATCAGACCGAGAAAGAGGGTTAAATGAAGAGAAAGGAATGAATGATGTTGAAACCTTTCTGATGCTCTTCTTCCAATTTGGCTTTGAGGATATTACATTTCATGTTCTCTGGTGGAATCGCAGCGGTACCACCAGTGAATTTTACTTGGTTGTTCTGGAAAGTATTCACATCCTTACGTTTGACTGGGACTGGCACGGACTCATCAAGGTTTTTCATCTTTGCTATAGACTTCTCACTCTCATCTGCAATGAAAAAAAAGGAAGGAAAATCAAAATCTGAAGCAATAGATTACAGTTATAATAAAAAAGAAAATAAAAAATTCCTTCTAAATATTTTGGTTAAAGCGTCTCTAGCTTATAAGATTAAGCAATTACGACAAAGTATAATGCAATTACTTTAAATTATCACAGCATGCCTTAGGTTGAAACCTTTTCAGGTACTTCTTGTCAATGCAATAATAATAAAAAGAAATATTATGCACCAATGGAGAATAGGCAATGAGCTTGAAAGGAGAAAAAAGCTGTCAACCACGTAATCTTATCCAGCTCCCCTGGATCAACTGGATCCCAAAAAAAATAAATGATATTTTACAGAAGGACCACCTTAAAAAAGCTTATGTAAAAGAAAAAAAAAAGGCTAGCCAGGGCACAGCTCTTCAACTGTCCCTAACTACACTGATCAGCTTAGTATAAAAACCACATGCAAAGAAGTTTTCTCTACAAATGTCAAATCCAGCAAACAAAAGGGTTATGACAAAAATAAAATCCTATAGCCCTCAATTATTTTCTCCTGGATCATGTGGTTACAGACAGAACAAAACTACTGACCCCTCATGTTGTTAATGTTGTTGTCTGTTGATGAGAGGTAACCATTAGTTGATGCAGAGCCACCCACTGCCCCAGAATCAACGGCATCCCCTTTCTCAAAGGCTTGTGTTTTGATAAGGTTATCCAGTCTCTCCATGGCTGAGGCTGATGGTCTTGGACCAGGGTCTGGAGCGTCTGATGGTGATGTCACAGAGCCAGCTGTTCGGCTCCTCCTCGCTCCAGGTTTGGGTGGTCTTGGTGGAGGGCTGTCAGGGGATTTAACACTAGAACGTGTGGTTGAGGCAATGGTGGATGAGCTGCTGATGACAGAGGCACGGGAGCTGTCCGGAAGGGCATCAAATGTCGTTTCAACAGAGGGTTTGGATGCTGCACGGATAGCTCGTCTAGAGAAGGCATTAAGAACAATATTATTTCATAAACTGTAGAAAAAATAGTGGGCTTTATGAGTAAAAAAAAATACAGATTGAAATGCTACCTGTTTTCCTGTAGATTGACATTTTTGTGAAATGTTATAAAAAATATCAGGTCATGGGAAAATTCACAACCAACCTTTGTGGCATATAAGGTATGAATTCACTGCTGCATTAATTATTCACGAGGATATTGGGCGTCCTCATTTTCACAAAACATGCAATGCTTTTATCATGGGAAAGGAAAAAAAAGTTTGATGCTATGTCTATGCCATGATTTTCTGTAAACAGAATTATAACTCAGCAAAAAAAAAATCTCGAGTCTTTTAAAAAAACAATATATTTCATACTGTCATTTGATTTTAAAATAGTTTTATAAGCGTTACATTAAGAACAAAGTATGCAATTAAATTCTAAACACTGAACAGTAACCAATGTCATTGTAAATAATAAAGCTTTCCCTCACTTGTCTCTGTCTTCTTCTAATCTCTTCCTTTTCTCTGTCTCTTTCCTCATTTTCTCCATCCTCTCTTCTCGCTCCTTCCTTTCAAATGTTGGTCGTCGAGAGTATCTGTGGCTAGGCTTGCGCTCAAACTTGATGCTTCTGCGAGTTCGATTCATTGTGGCTGTCTGATATTCTGTCCTCCCACTACCATGATATAGGAAAGTTGAAAAATGTTGCATGAAAAATTGTTAGCCCCTAGATGATGACAATGATGGAATATGGGTTAGGGGATAGTCCTATAGACATTAATAAACGAAATCACATTTTATTTTGTTGTTTTATACAGTAAAGAAGTTGAAAAAAAAAAAACACACACACATAATTTGCATTTTCAAGAGTATCTCAAAGCAAAGAATATTATTAAAATCTATGTAATTCCTAGCTAGAAGCATGTTCAGAGACAAAGATACAATGTACAAAAAAAATGTATTTCCCTTCCTCTCACTTTTTCTATCCTCCATCTTTCTCTATACTGCTCTGTGGGTCTTTTCAAAGCTTCCCCATCTAAAACCCCTAAGGGTAAGGCAAAAGTTATAGTCTCTGCTGAACCATTAGAGGAAAGAAGAATCTCTGTAGTTATATGACTGGAGCATTCTGAGAGTTTTGAGTGAGAATAAAAAATACAGCTTCACAGACATAAAGATCCACATTCAACATCTCATTTGATTAATTTGAAACCTTTGAAATTCTTTTTTGCCTCACTTCTCTGTAAAAGCAAGTCACAGGCACTAGAAAGAGAGAAATTTGGTCTGCCTAGAGTAAATGAGAGTTTTGATGTTTTAAGTATTTTGGCCACAGTGCTTTAGTGCTAATGAAGTCCAGCTACCTATATCTAAACCTAGAGCCCATGCGGAAGAAGTTCTGCCTGCCAGTCTGCCCCTTCACTGGACCTTTGAGTCTAAAGAAAGCATGGTGCTCCACAGCACACTTCCAGAGGTGTTTACATGCTTTCTCCGTGGCACATCGGAACACAAAAGAATGATCTTGACTGTTTCCCTGAGGAGAGGACAAATCAAACACTAACAGTAAAATGGAAGTGAAATGCTACAGGGCCTAATACCATTGTTCTGGTTACTTTTCTGATACTTTATACTGTATTTATCTCTAGCACAGAAACTTCACACCCCTGCTTAGATAAGCTTTCACATTAAAGAACAGTTTTATAGTCATATAAATGTGTTGCCTTTACAGTACAAAGTCCCAGCGTTATATGGATCATGCTGTGCGGGCTCTTTATGATACATTTTTTCCTCCCAAAAAAGCAAAATTAATGAAAAAGTGACAAATTTACAAAATCGAGGTTAATGGTTAAACTGTATGTTTAAGTACACAAAGTTGATCTAATCAGGCCTGCTAGAGCTGATAAATATAAAAAATAAATGGATGAATGAAACAATATGAGAAGTTCCTCCTTTTTTGGGTTTCTTCCCTATGCTATGGCTGAACAGGAACTAGTAGCTGTCACAAATTGCATGTAGTTCAATTTTACAGCTCCTCTTTTTAAAGGCTTAGTTATTATTATTTTTTTTTATAATTGTGCTTTAAACTTGTAAATGCGACTGCATAATGAAACAAGAAATGTTTTCACTGTTCTCCTTGAGCTCACCCTGTCATCATCTTCCACAGCAACCAACATGAGTTTCTTCCCTTTGAAATCAAGCTTGGTCATCATGGGCCTGAGAGACAGATATTACAGATAAAATATACCAGTCATTCCCCCCCCCCTCCAAAAAAAAGGAAAATATTGATAAAACAACAAACAAAAGGATGCTTTGGATATAATAATGAACAGTTTGGCTTTAAAACATATCTTATGATAAAAATATTGAGCATGCAAAAAAATAATAAAGTAAATACAGTTTAGATAGATATGATATTTCAAACGCTTATTAAGATGAACTCAAGATTAAAACTTTTAATGCTATTTGAGAATTTCTCGCGGGTTACGAAACTATATGAAAAGACAAAACCTTGTAAAAGTAGGAGAAAAAAATTGAATGTATCGTTATATCGGTTTCAATCCGTCAGTTTAGTTTTTAATAATACTATAACAGTTCTAAAGAAAATGCAGTTCATAAGAGTAAAATGGAGAAAAAATCATGTGCATTATGTTTGTATTAGAGATTTTATAATGAAACTAAAGAAGCATTAAGAACAACTGCAACAAGGTCTATCTAATGTCTTGTAATTAGCAATAATGAGCTGCTGTCTCATTGTGTCCATTTAGGAGGAAAAAGTAAACAGTAGCACAAAAAAAACAATCTAGAAAAAATCGTAAAGGGACACCATGCAAACCGTACCATCCTAATAATAAGCACTGGTCTGCCTAATTATCGGTCAGTCAATGAAACATATATGTCTTAGCTTGGATGTTAAGTTCGACACTTATCATTAAAAGCCATACCAAAAAAATCAGCCTTGGGGCATTTGACAAAATCGTGCATTATTTACATGAATTTCAGAGTTAGATTCAGCAGATATAGTCTACTTCTATAAATGACCCTTCAATTTTGACCTATTGAATCTGTAAAGGAATGATCAAGCCACACGTCTGTAGATATAAGCTGATGCTTTTTGCTTCCATAAATTAGAATGCTCTATTTATTCTTCTGAGACTCTCAAAGTTAGAATGTTCTATTAATTCCTCTGAGATTTTCAACAAATTCAAGCAGACAACAGGCAGTAGTACCAAAAGAAAAGCCCAATTTTCTGTTCGCCTTCAAAGACTAGAATGCCTGTAGGAGTCAATCCTAAACTGTAGTTCTCTCCATCACGACCCTGGGAATAAAAAGAGATGATTTGGTGCAAACAAAACATAGAATAAAAGTAAATGTTTGTTAAAATAGATATGACTATAGATAGTCCTCAGGGAGTCCCTTTAGAAACAGTAACGGAGTAGGCAATTCAGAATGATTGTAAAAAAAGTTCATTTTGTTTTTCTATCTACAATTTAGAACATGTAGCCAAATCACATTGTAAGTTATTTAAAGTTCCATCTGAAAAAAAAGAGGAAGACTAGAGTTTAGAGAGAATAAAGTATTGTTGATTATCCTTGGGGTGAAAAAACAATGTGTTACATGATCACTGCATTACCTTACTTAACTATTTTTTAAGACACAGAAATTTTAACTTTGCTGTGACATAAAGAAAATATGGTCTGAAAAATGCAGTAATTTTTCTGTATTTCTTCTCAAATATTTCAACTTAGGCTGATCTTAAATAAAAAGTTTTTCAAACTTCTTTGATAACTTCCTTCAAACAAACCCTTCTTGTGTAAATCTTTGCTACTATCACATGACTATCCCACATACAGTTTTCCATATAAAAAGCATAGTACAACATTTATCTCGAGTAGACTTAGACCCTAGAGTTTACATGGAAATGTAAATCTACAGCAGATAAATCATGTATTATATTATTCTTTCATACCTCTGATAAGAGGTTTAAAGTCAAAGATTATATCTTTTCAAGGATTTGACATACAGGCTTAAAAAAACAAATTTGAATGAAAAAATATCTATAGACATAGATCTTTACACTTTATATCCCTTAGAAGTGGATTACAAATTTAATATGACTATCTGGACATCCAGCTATCTTGAAATATTGTCAATACATCAGAGGTCAGCCTCAGTCTTTAGTGGACTTACCTGTACAGTGTGCATGTCCACCCCATAGAGCTCAAGCCACTTGGCCTTGTGAAGGAACTGTAGCTCAGCCTGGGCAGGGGTCTGGCCTCTGAGGACACAAACACAATCTTCATGTGCTTAATGTTCAAATCTGTGCATCACAATGCACTGCTAACAGTACTAAGAGCACTTTACTAATTTGCTACACTATTTTTTCTTGACCAGCCTGATCATTCTTCCACTTCTAACATAAAGTGTAAAGAAAGCTTTTGACAAATGTTTCCTACACTAGTGTACATTTTTCTCATTAGATTTTGCATTCCTCCAAAGGACCCATGCTTTCATAGCATTATCTAAAAGTAACTTCACCCTCCCTAATCTATGGTCACAGCGAATTTTGCTTCTACCTAGTACAAAACATTTAGCTTGCTAAAGGTTAATAATTATTTTGCTCTTATTGTTTTAGTCAATAAATTTTGTTCACCATACAGGATCATGTCTTACAGGAAATGGATTGTTTACAGCATCATGTAGAAACAGGGAAATCTTCCTGTATGTAAAAACAAAACTTATTGCAAAACTTTTACAAACAATCCTAGTCAACTGTTTTCACGACATGTTGCTCACAAACCTTGAGTTAATGATTTATATTCAATAAATGAAATACATGTAAAATATTTATAGCATAGTAAGGTGCAAATAAATTTTACACATGTACTTCTGTAAACATAGACAAATAATCCATCAAATGTTTCTGATGTATCAAAAAAAACCAACAAAAAAACAACTGTTTTGTGCTTACACTGCAAAGTAAACAAAAAAAATAAATCTAATACATAAATTTAAATTATATTTTATAAAAAAAAAAAAAGAAAAATTTGTTGTGAGATAGGCTGGTTGGGGAACAGTTGAGGCACAAGAGTAGACTTAATATTTTACAGTTCAGACTCACGAGTATTCTTGATATTTGTGAAAGATGTCGAGTTCCAGCTCCTCAGTCTGTTGAGGGACAAAGCGAAACTCTGAGACTGTGCCGGGCGTATGTTCTTCCTCTTCATAATCACCTAGCTCAGCTGTAATAAGCAAACAAAAAATATTTAAATCCATTGAATGCTTTGATTACAAAGACATGTAAAAGATAAGTAAGGGATTAACATTACAAAAAAGGGCACAACTGGCCAGAAGAAATAGAAGAAAACTGATGAAAAAATAAAGACAGGAAAGCAAAATGCTTTTTGAAGATCTGCGAGTATACCAAACTGTCTCCATGATCTCTATGATATTCAAGGGGACAAAGAATTTGGAAAATCAAGACAGAACTGGGGAGAGGGGCAACGTGGCACAGTGGTGAAGGCATTGAACTAGTTATCTGACATTTGCCTGTTCAATCTTTACCACAGATCATATTGTAATTACATAGATAGCAATTCACCATTATTTTCCTGAGTCCCCACCTCTGTAAAATGGGTAACTGGCTATATGCAGTGCATGTTTTTGTTTTTTTATAGAAGACAGAGAATCAGCGCCTAAGAGGCAGAAGCACTGCAATGTTCTGAAATATGAGTTGACCTTGCTGTAATTGCCAAGATCTGTCAAGGGAAGTCTTGAGACTGCTTTCTGCAGGGGAAAACTTTGAGCATTTTTTTTTAAATTGTCAGCAGCATATGGTTGTATTTACTACTTTCTATCAAGCTGTAAGAGACAATGCTTAGGGTGAAGAAATTGATCAAAAGGGTAAAGGTCTCTCTTTACTAAAATACTGATAAGGCAATGGTATGTGGAAAGGAAAAACCACTAATTTTTATTGATTCTCATTTACAAATAAATAGCCTGTATATTCCATACAGATGTCTACGATCTGATGATTAAAACAGAGTTTAAAGGAGTGGGCTAAAAACCCTCAGTATCCCTCAATCACAAATATATTTTATCTTCAATTAATTTTCCTATTTAATTGCATAGAAATTTAAAGAAGCATGAACAGGGATGGTGACCAACAACATGCAGTACTTTAATATAAGGCAGAGAACTTATTCGTGTGTGTGTGTGTGTGTGTGTGTCTCTCTCTCTCTCTCTCTCTCTCTCTCTCTCTCTCTCTCTCTCTCTCTCTCTCTCTCATTTCTGACTTTAGCTTTTAAATTGACGAAAAACCAAAGTGCTTTTATTAGCTCTTCTATATGAGCTAAAAGCTAATTTATTCTAAGAGAGATATGTGGATATTTCAAACAACCTCTCTGAGAGAAAAGAATAAAGGAGCAGTATTTACTAGATCCCCCTACAACTTGCTGCAGTATGTCACAAATAGAACTACCTAGAATTGTGATCATTGCCCAACATTGATGCGATCTTGATCATTCTATATTCCGAGCAGCATCGAATGACCTTATTATCCAATAATTCAGTTTGGTCTGGTTAAGAAATTCGTTGGATCAAATTAAGCACATTTTATTATCGAATGATCTCTTTTGTTAAAAGTACTTGTGCAAGACCAGTTTAGCAGAACGCTTCTCTTCCTGTTTGAATGCTCGATTTTTTTTTTCTTCTAAATTCACCTCCGGATTAATTTACGGCATGTTGAAAAATCATGATGTTAAAAAACTGCAAATAATTTTGGTTTATTTTTTTCTCCCAAAGGCTATGTTAGTGGGTCTTAGGTGGTTGGATGACAGTTTCTCGTATCAGAGTTGGCTGTGTGACAACCTATTGACAGGCAATATTAACATATCACTTGATCGCACAGCACGGTGAACTATCTAACAGCCTTGAGTTTTCTCGTCACTACAATTATCATTCCATTGTCAGTCCAGACATGTGAGCAATACAAAAAGCGAGACACCAATGATAGGTCAATTGGCTGTCAGTAACAGACTCATATTAAGCCAGGGATAATTGGATGACCGCTAAAAGCTTCTGTTTAAGTTCGTGTGGTCAGTTGTTTTTTTTTTAGAGTTTTTGTTTGTTGTTATTTTGTTTACTTTTTGCTCAACACCTTTCAATTAATGAAATAATTATATAACAGGATATTTTAGATTGTGCTTAGTTTTATTATGCTTAAAAGTTGACATTTCCCCTCACAATTACTTTTAGTTTAAAGAACGATCGGAGAGCGAATATTCTCTTTCTTTTTTTCAGATATGAAAGGTTACGGTAAAAAATGATTTCCTTCACTGACAGAATAGAGAGAGAATGAGAGAAAGAGTGAGAGAGATTGAGAGAGATGGAGAGATAGAGAAAGGGGGAGAGCGAGAGAGAGAGAGAGAGAGAGAGAGAGAGAGAGAGAGAGAGAGAGAGAGAGAGAGAGAGAGAGAGAGAGAGAGAGAGAGAGAGAGAGAGATGTGAATTCAAAGGAATGAACGAATCAAGTATCGTGTCACGAGTCTGGATAAGAATTACATGTATCTTCCGCTTAAAGAGACGGACAACAGGGGAGTCAGGGTGAGCGCCATGGCGAGGAAGACCACATAGCGTGAGACAAGAGAGACAAAGAGTGTGGTTGGGAAGAGAAGAGGCACATGCAGCAGACCGATTGACAGAGGTAGAGAGAGACAGACAGACAGATAGACGGAGACAGAGAAGAGGGGGGTGGGGTGACAAAAGCAAGCGACATACGAGCCGATGTGTCAGGGTCAAAAAGGATCAGACATGATATTGTTCCTGAAGTTGTTTGACCAAAGTCGGAGCTCGGATCAAGACCTGGTGACACAGGACAGTCGAGCGGGAGAGAGAGAGAGGGGGGAGGAGCAAGAGAGAGAAATATATAAAGAAAGAAAGAGAGAGAGAGAGAGCGAGAGAGAGAGTGTGTGTGTCTCATATGAACACAGCAAAGGGGGGGGGGGAAAAGAGGCACCACCTGTGGAGCAGCTGAGGAGTCCTAGACAGCTGAGAGTCAACTGGGGCTTCTACAGTCTGGGTCAGAGAAGGAGGAGCTCTAAATGTTCCGCATCTCCTACGGCTAAGTCTCTCAGGAGGAAGTTGGGGGCAGATGTAGGGATGATAACTTTAACAGCTGACGAGAGAGAAACACCAGATTTGGTTTTTTTTCTGACCAAAGTTTGTTCATTGAGGAAGGCGGAGACACACAATTACCCCCCCCCCCCCTCTCTCTCTCTCTTCCCTCCACACGCTCTCTAGATTAAAAAGTCCAATTATCCCTTTCATAATCTGGACTGTTCTAATCGGCTCTGCCCGACGGGAGTTGTTTTTTTTTTTTTTTTTAAAGGTTTGAGATTTTGAGATCAACCTATTGTAAAAAGTCCTTTTAAAAAATCTCTTGCCCGCTCTTCCTTTAGAGTAATATCTCCCCCTCAAGATTTATCTGACATTCTGTCGGTTGCTCTCCCTGTTCTTCCCTCTCTCTCTCTCTCTCTCTCTCTCTCTCTCTCTCTCTCTCTCTCTCTCTCTCTCTCTCTCTCTCTCTCTCTCTTTCTCCCCCCCCCCCCCTCTTTCTCTTTTGAGCTCATGTGACTTGCACCTACCCCTCTCTTCTTCTTCTTCTTCTTCTGTCTCTCTCTCTCTCCTTGTCTGTCTCTCTCTTTTCTCCTCAAAGATTCGTTTCGTATTTTTAACTCTGTAGATATTCTTCGTGAGAAAAAATCTCGACCTCACGATATACATGATGTTTCCATCACTGCGTTAAAGTAGTTAATCTGTAGGACATACTCTCTTCTTCAACTTTAAAAACCGTTCCGATTTAAGCATTATACAATAAATCATCTAGTCTTAGAACATCTTTTTCTAGAATTGAGGGACTCAAGATGCCGGTTCCGTGAAATAATAACTCATCATATCAAGTATACTAGCATATTTTGCCAGGTTCACAGGCGTTGATGAAGATAAAGTTGTAGGAAGATCGTAAAAGATTCTACTCGGTTTGTGACGAAACATAGAGACAGTCGTATATCAAAAGGTTTACCATGAGGAAACAAAATGTTCGGCCTTAAATGAGCACCTCGTCCGCCTCGCTCTCTTGCTTTCTTACTCCTATATCGAGAACCATCAACTAGAAGAAAACTGTGAGGGAGGGAGAAAGAGAGAGAGAGAGAGAGAGAGAGAGAGAGAGAGAGAGAGAGAGAGAGAGAGAGAGAGAGAGAGAGAGAGAGAGAGAGAGAATGGGGAGTGAAGGGAGAAGAGGAAAAAAAAAAAAGAGCTGTGGAAGAAAAGAAAGTGACCACACTAGACCCCAAGATATATGATTGCATGATGAGAAACTCACTACTAGAGAACTACATGTAGATATAGAAGCGGGGTCCAGATTTAAGGAGCCAATTTTCCTCTGTAACAACAGATCACAACCATTGAGAGAAGCACTGGTAACCAGAGGCCACACAGCCGCGGACCTCAGTCTCAGTGGGTCTTGAGCTGAGAGCCTAGCCTGAGCACATTCAAAAGACCTTTTTTTCTGTGCTCCCATGTTAGCACTTGATAATGGGCATGACATGCAGTCCCACTGTACCCTGGCCTCAGTCACCAATGCAGTCTGCATTGGCGGAAGTGCGTAGGTACAGATCAATGAACAGAAAAAATAAGATCATATCAAAAAAAAAATATTGATTCATCTTATAGAAAATCCCTAGTTTAGGCCAGAATAAAGCCGCCTCTACTTCAGTTTTAAAAAGTAAACCCAAATCTGTAAGGACCACTACAAAAACAAGAATGGACCCGCTTGCCGAGTCGGCAAACAGACATCAGGGCGATAGACGCTGTCACTGCCTGCTCGATCTCTGAATCTGAAGTGTCGCGAGTTTGTGCACCGTGTGCTGACCCCAGCAGACAGACAGAGAGACAGACAGATAGATAGATAGATAGATAGATAGATAGATAGATAGACAGGTAGATAGATAGATAGATAGATAGATAGATAGATAGATAGATAGATAGATAGATAGATAGATAGATAGATAGATAGATAGAGAGAGATGGATAGATATCAGGTATTTGGGTTTATTATCAAACCGACAGATGACTCAGTGTTTACATTACCACCATCTACACGGTATACAGAAGGCCAATAAAACATCATGTCTATAAATAGCGGGGGTGAGTCAGCCGTCCCCTCACCGCAGCGCTAACGACGCTCAGCAAGAGATTGCATGCTATGTCGGTACAATCCAAGATGCAACTCTTCACACCCGCACCGCACTTCGATCTGCCATCTTCAATATGTGCTTTGTTTTCAAGAGGAAGGCAGGTGCAAGCAAGAGCTCTCCAGCCTCGACAGAATTCGTATAATATTATCGGTGTGAAAAATGAATTACAAGGCCTTTCACATCGGTGGATGAGGTATTATTTTTAAAGATTTTGTTAACTCTCTCAATACACCAGTACGGCCTGACTGTACAAACTAATGCCACACAAAGTACTGCCATATTATTGAAGATGGCCTCTCGGTGACAGACGGTAAAAATATTTCCAGCCACGCGCGAAGGTGAAAAAGTGAATACCAAATTTATGATAATAATTGGCTGAACAAGGGAGCTAGTAAGCCGACGTCGTTGGCTGTAGGCACGTAATGAGGGACACGAAGTTTCATCCGTGGCCCACTTTTAAGTAGGACAAAAAAGACAGATCCCATAAATATACCGTAGGCGATGAAATACAATCTAGATCTAAAAACAAAACACATTATTTAGAGTCGGGTACCGAACACTAGGTAAGCACATTGAGGGATCTTCATAGGCTAAGTGAATGCAAGTCTGCTTTTGTTCACACAGAAAATATATAGTCTATGCCTTCTATAAAAAAAAAAAAGTCCTGCTCAGTATGTATACCGATCAAATTCCACCGTGTTCTTATATTCCGACATTGCAGCCTCAGCTGTGCCTTGCTCGCACTTATTCGGGATGCACTTCGCGAATTAAAGGAGATACAAAAAAAAAAAAAAAAACCAACTGAGACGCAAGGTTAAAACTAACGGGACAGTCTTGTTTTTTAACATGCAATCCAGTCCGCTGCGACTGGTGACCTCTAGCTCTAGGCAATCCAACTCTAACATCTACATGAGACTACACGCGCCGAAGGGATTTCCGATCTGAGACTACAAAGTATGCTAAAAACAAACAAACAAACAAACAAACAAACAAAAAAAAAAAAACAAGCAAAACTACAATGCGAAACATCACTGTTTTTATCACAGGACAGTCGACAACTTGTTCAGATTCACACTAAAGCCGTAACATTAAGTTTGGCACCAAATAAAAATCATACGTAGATCTAGTCGAGCCGTAGCAGATGGTTCACATAGCGATCCACTTCCTGATCACACAATAGTAGAGGGAAATCAGTTCTGTAGTTTTCATTCTAAGCTACCTATCCTTTTAAACGCTCATCATAAGGTCATGAATTCTCACGTATTGCATTGACGTTAGTTTAAACCTACTTGATAATAAGCGTTAACGGATAAGGATTTTACCGTTAGACAACTATTCTGAATGTCGTAACTATAATCTTCAGAACTCTCAGCGGTTAGACGATTATAAATAAAAGGACAAATCACAAGTCCTGTATATAAGTTTTAGATCATGATGATATCCTTGTATTCAAGCATCATTATGGAAACAACCGAAGAAATCTGCTATTATTTACTATGATAATTATACTTTTTTGAGAATACACGCAACAGCACCCACATCATAGATTGGACTCACATTGTAGGGCGAGGGCACACAGCTCCACTAGCGTCTCATAGGGGCACGGCAGGCGGCCTGAGTAGATGTCCTGCTTGAGCTGCAAGAAGAACTGGTACCTGGGGAGGACACAGCAACACAGAGTTACACGGAGATCATGTTGAACAAAAGACACCAAACGATCAAGAGCCTGTTTTATTTGTTTTTCCACCAACAAAAGGCATGATGATTTACTAACAAACAGACATGGCACAGCTGATGCCATGAGGTAAGAATTAAATGCACTGAAAAGGCGATCGCTCAAATGGATCACCACTTTCGCTGGGATAGAAAGAAAAATCTCTTCAGTTATCAACCGAACTTTCATGCGTGTGGCAAAATTTAAGATTTGGATTTGAAGTACATTGTGATTTTAAAATGGATCCAAGAGTTTGGTGAGATGTTTCTGACTGAACAGATAAATGAGACCTCAGAGCAGATGTCGATCAGGCCTTGAGGGATGATTGAGAAATGACGCGAATCCAAACTCGCAGTTTTATAATTGAGTAGTTAAGGGAAGCAACAAACTTCACGTCACTTCTTAAACGTGCAACATATAGGGTGTCGTTTATCTTGGTCAACGAGCCTGAACCCCTTTTCTTATTATCTAGTGTAAGCCTTTATTACAATGTAGCTAGGTCAAGGCATTGTTTTGAAAAAAAAAACGGTATTAAAAACGCTCCCTAAATGAGCTATGACCTCATACGGACTTTTCACTAACCAGTCGGAACTGACAATGTGATGTCAGTGACTGGTGGAGTCAAGAAATCATTATTAAACCAGTCGGCACTGACAATGTGATGTCAGTGACTGGTGGCGTCAAGAAATCATTATTAAACCAGTCGGCACTGACAATGTGATATCAGTGACCGGTGGCGTCAAGAAATCATTATTAAACCAGTCGGCACTGACAATGTGATGTCAGTGACTGGTGGCGTCAAGAAATCATTATTAAACCAGTCGGCACTGACAATGTGATATCAGTGACCGGTGGCGTCAAGAAATCATTATTAAACCAGTCTGCACTGACAATGTGATGTCAGTGACTGGTGGCGTCAAGAAATCATTATTAAACCAGTCGGCACTGACAGTGTGGTGTCAGTTGCTGGTGGAGACGAGAGTTCTTTACCAACTAATCGGCACTGACAATGTGATGTCAGAGAAGTTATGGCAGGTCAGGAGACATAATGGAGAAAACATAAGAGTTCAACTTTGCTGACGGCATGCACATGGCAGCGGCACCGAATCGTGAAAGGTCAGCACTGATTTTCTTGAGATGTGCGTATACTATTTGCAAAGCAACAAAAATGTCCACATATTCTAATTAATCAGTATGTCTGTGACAGTGTGAACAACACAGGCAAAGTTGATGAGGGGGGAGGCATACCCACACGCGAGAAGCCTGCGCTGCTTTTTGGAATAATATAGAAATTGCGTTTTCTTCGACAATCCCCTTTACGCTGTAGGAATGAACCTTTTCTCCTATTTAAATATCTTTGGCCATTCCCGTGAAGCACAACAGAGTTGGCGCAATGAGTGTTTCACGAGTGCGCGATTAGAATATTTACTGAAAAATCAAAAGCAAAATAATCATTTTTACATCACACTATGATTATATGCATATATCTTAGACATTATTTACACAGGGATATTTATCCTGCGCAAATCTTCATAGCGTTCCGTCTGAATGGACACAGCATGCGTCTGGTGATAACGAAACTGTTTAATGTTAGAGTCTATTATGGTATAGGACATTATGCTGAATAAGAGTCTGCGGCTCAATTCCGATTCAACTTAAAGTAGTGGTAGCAAAACTGATATTAATAATAATAATAATAATAATAATAATAATAATAATAATAATAGCAACAAGGATAAGAATTAAATCTACACTTCCATGGCCATATATCGATAAGATTAAATTTTAAATAAAGGCAAAACAGGAGAGTAATTATTCATTATACAAATGGAAAGTAAAAACAAAAATCAATACAATAATTTAGCATACAGGTCCCACCCCCTCTCCCTTTCCAGGTCCACCAAAAAAAATTAATTAAAAAAAAAAAACTGCTAAGGTCACTGAACAATCAGTGTTTCAGCAAACGAATAAAAACATCAATAAAAAATACTTCTTGAATGCGTGTATAAGTTTTTTTTTTTTTTTTTTTAATTTATTATTTTAAATCATTTTTACAGTCCCCCCCCCCCCCTCTCCCCATAGATTCAGGCTTAAATAATTAATGAACTGAATGCGACCTGGATATTTTCAAATATTCAGGAGTCATCCGTGTAGGAAATCCTGACGTATCACAACAACGGTACAATGACATAGATGATGTGTACGAGAAAAAAAAAGAAAACCTGAAGGCTTAAGGGGTTTACGAATTAAAATTTATGATCATAATACCCCACATACAGTAATAAGTAGACTTCATACCCTTGAAATTAGTCAGAAATTGATGGTATGAGTAATAGCGGATGAGCGCGCGGCCTGTCCTAACGTCAGCGGCTGCAGCTGACTGAAGTGAAGCAGAGAGGATCTCTTTAAGTCATTATATATATATATATATATATATATATATATATATATATATATATATATATATATATATATATATATATATATATATATATATATATATATATATATATATATATCTCTGAGTGAAGCTATTTGCCGTCGCCAACAGAGCGTGCTACGCTTTAGATTATCATGACGTTTCTGGGCACGGCTTTTTATTGACAAATGTTTCCGGACTGCAGAACAAAGAAAAGTGTATGCAGCATCATTCACAGGTCTACAAAGCATTAAAAGACGATCCAAGTAATTCAACTAACATTTTTAGATATAAGATTCAAATAAAATGTTCTTTTATTAAATAAAAAAGATTCATTCATCGGCAAAACTTCAGGCACGTAACGCTGATAATAGATGTTGTTTATTATAAATGACTGAAGCAGCAACCTCTTATCCAAAAAAATAAATAAAATAATAATAATAATAAAATTAGTTTGAATTGCAAAATCATACAATTTAATTATCTTTCTTCTTCATTTTTGCCCTTAGAGACACACTTCTACGCTTTAAAAGAATTGTCAGATCCCAAACTTCACCAAAAAAGTTACTGTTTAGGTGTCCCTGAAGGTGGAGCGGGTTTCCTCGGGATTTTGTTTTCCTTTAATAACTAAAACAGCTGGGCGAAACAAAAGTAACAGACGCAGACCCAAGCACATCAACAGCGTCCCTAAAACCAGGATACGTGATACTCTGTAGCACACTATAAGGTCACTTAAGGCCGCCCATCAGTTTCGTGGTGTCGGTTGCTCACTCCCAACAATCAGAGTAAACATTACATGATCGCAACGGGCGACAGAGCATATCACAGGCTTACTAACAGCTGCATGCCGCACACTAGACTCATGATCTGTGGGTTATTATGAAAGTTTTTGTTCTCGATTATTCTTTATTTAACTTTATTTACATTACGCAGAGTGGATTAGGGACCCAACATAATGTAATAATAGTGATCAATGACTTGTATGATTTCTAATCAATAATGGTATCTCATCAAATATGCTAACAAGGAAAGAATAGTTGAGAAACAAGAGCTAAGGGGTGGAGGAGAGAGAGAAAGTGAGACAGAAAGCGGTCTAAAGTTAGGAAAGAAAACAAAGAACCGAGGTTGCTATAAATACGAGACTGGTTATCTCTTACTTCTGCTGATAAGCAAAGAAAGATGCATGGTTCTCAATGTCAACAAGTTCATATGTAAAATGCGCTATATGTGACTCATCAGGACTGCTATAACACTTTATCGTTTGTATCAGATTTTAAAACTTTTTGATATGTGATCAATAGAGATACTTGAAAAATTGGTGGCCACACTGAAAAAAAAATAATAGGCCATGGTCATCATTAAAGAAAGACTGAATATATATCAACGCCCCCTCAAAGACATGCCATTACTGCCTGTATATTTTACATGAGATCATAGTCAAACAATCGTTCCTAGCATAATCCTGATCTGAATATATTAATCACACCGCAAATCTCTTAACTTGCTTTCTGATTGAACGAGCTACACTTAGAACTTAGAAGTTTATCTACTAAACATATTAATATGAATTCTGAAATCACAGCTGGTAGAGGACTGATCCAGCAAACTCCCACCCCACCCCAGTGATGTGAAAAATAAAAATCAGAAAAAAAGAGAGTTAGAAGGGGAGTGGCTCAGTGATCAACTCATCCCACCCACCATCCAACCGACGCGGGTTCTATCAGAATCACGAGTCAATTTGATCTTGCCCTTGTACAATAATTCACTTACATTTTCTATCACCACTCTATAAACTGCGAACTCGGCAAGGCATGAAAACTGTGGAATGTCGTCATTACCGCCCGCTTAACATGATACTGTATATAGCGTTAACTGGCTCCAAAACACCACTTCGGTTTGCTGTCGTGTGTAACGGCCCGTAGCTCAGGAAAAATGTTAAGGTAAGATGAAATCTATAATGGAAAAATATATGTTTTTCCTTTGTTCTTAGACTTCCAGCCGCAGTATACACGTACTTGATATAGCGGGGCAACGCGATACGTAAGAACATTCCAGAACTAATGACTGCAGTTACGAGATAAGCCAGACAATACTACACGGCATTTGTGTTGTCAGATGGCGACTGCACAAACTACAGCAACCAGGCAACAAATTGCAAGAACTAAAAAGGGCATGTGTTGGGACAACGATAATAAAAATATGTTAGCGTCTTGAGTGAGCAAGATCCCTGTTTCGCAACTACATCAGTCTAGAATCATGATAAGCTGGCTACTACTACTACTACTGCTGCTGCTACTACTACTACTGCTGCTGCTGCTGCTACTGCTGCTGCTGCTGCTGCTGCTGCTACTGCTACTACTACTACTACTACTACTACTACTACTACTACTACTACTACTACTACTACTACTACTACTACTACTACTACTACTGCTAACACTACCATTACTGCTGCGGCTACATATGCTGCATCTACTTCTTCTACTTTGCCTTGTACTGCTCCACTACTTTTATGACACCCGTCACAATGAACAAGCATTGCAACAAAAATAACCAGATCCTAATTCATGCAGATGATAAACATAATGAAAATATTGGACACAACACTTCAAGATGCTAGTTCAAATCAGCAGAAGGTAAAATTTGCATAGCTATCTTTGTAACGACAAAAGGAATTGACTTTGCATATAAATTTTTAAAAATGAGAAAGAAAAAGGATTATATTGTTATTTGATTTCTGTTCTGCAAGATAACCTCACTATGATGAGTGCTAAAGTTAAAAAAAAAGAAGGCAACATGTATGAGACATAAGTTGTAAGATGAGTAATGGAGGGAGAAACCAGAGATTGGAGAAGGTAAAGTGCTAACTATCATTGCATAAATCTTAGAAACAGAAAAGAATGAGAAAATAGGGAAGCAAGCTAGAAGAAAAAAAAAAAAAAGAAAAACAGTGTGAGATGGGTCATGAGGTAAAGGGGGGATATACCGCATATATGTGTCTGTATCAAACAGAGAGAGAGAGAGAGAGAGAGAGAGAGAGAGAGAGAGAGAGAGAGAGAGAGAGAGAGAGAGAGAGAGAGAGAGAGGGAAGAAGAAGGAATCTACAAAAAGAGAGCAAAGGGAAAGATATGCTATGGTTGTAAAAACCGAATATAACTTCTAAAGGATCCTGAACAATATTTTTCAAAACCCAAATAAGCTGATGATACTTATAGTTGTGCTATTATTGTATTGATAAAAAAAGGAGTTACATTGCCACAGCTTCAATACAATAATAAGACAGGGCAAAAAACAAAAATAGAGCAAAACACTGAAGACAGAAGCACATCTTTAAAAGAATTCCCAAAGTAATGGTTTCAACCAATTATTATGGGAAAAAAAACATGTAATTAACTTATAAGTTATTAGACACTGCAAAATAGTTTAGCAGGCTAATCTTTAAGAAGATAATAGCATGAAAACTTCAAATTTTAACAAAATAAATATAAATTAATAATTAGGAGAAAAGTTAAAACTAAAGTTGAAACTTGTTTGATTTGCAAGACTGTTGTTCATCTATTTGCTTTAATTTTATTTACATATTTCTGTCTCAAGTCTTGAAATTGGAGTGTTCTTCCATCACATGCGGATGACATACTGATAAAGTTTGGTCAAAGAAGGTTCTCTGCTGATTCACCACTAGCTGATACAGAAGGCCTAGCAAAGTTTATTGCTATTTATACTGTGAGTCCAAGTAAAGTAAATGCTTATCAACATATAAATGAATTGAAGCAAGTTGACCTAACCACCCTTGCTGACACAGATATGAAAAAAAAAAAAACACTTTAATGGTAATTATCTCTTAAAGCTTGACTCTAACCTGGCCTGGACATCCCTAGTTTTTAATATCTATGACTTGCAATTAAAACAATGCTGGGTTGTTTTTGTTTTTTTGTTTTTTTTGGGGGGGAGCGGGGGGTTGTACGTTGGATGATTGCAGGAAAAAGGAGCATAGTTATTTTCAATGAATGAGAGAAATTCACAAAGATGTAAAGATCAATGACTTGCACAAAGCAAAAGAAAACATGAAAAAGTCAAAATAAGACAAGGGGAAAAAAGTTGATGTAAAAGAGGACTTACTTTGTAAGTTCTTCATGGAGATTATTAGGCTCTGAGGAGTAAAATTTCACACGAAACCTAAAGGTGAAAGGTGGCCCGACTGGAAGAGAGAGCAAAAGAGAAAATGATTAGATTTTCCAGATGTACACAATCTTGCATAAATAGTCAGCTAAAAGTTATAAACTAGAATAGAATATAAATCTAGTTCATTGCTATCTTTCACTAAGTTCAATCAATCAATCAATCTGTGCTCTTAGCATAGGCGATCATGATCTTCCACGCATCTCTATCCCTCATCGCTTTAAGTGCTTCTGTCGCTCTTCCTACTTTGAGCCACTTTGTTAGTACATCCAACATCTTTTAACCCTGTTTTCCCCTGCAGCATTTTCCCTACACAATTCTAGTTGTCACAAGATGTTCTAGTTTCTCACTTCTCCTTACATGGACAAAAGGTTACTGCTTGGCATTTACATATATTTATAAGTAATCTTGTTGTGTCAGTTTCTCATAAAACTTTTTCGTTTAATTTTCTTTGCAGTCCATTAGATTCGCAGCATTCTCCGCATGAACCACATTTGTTGCCTCCAGTTTCTTTTTCACCTGTTTTGGATTGTCCAGGCCTCACATCCATACATCAGAATGGGTTCAATATAGTAGTCCAGGGCTCTTCTTCTTGTGTGAATCAAGATGTGGTTCTTTGTTAATATTGATTTCATTCTCTGAAATCTCTTTTTTACTTGTGCTATTCTTGATGGAATTTCAGTGTTGTTGGTGAAAGTTAGACTTGGCATAGAGCTTGTTTTTTTTTATTACTTCCCTCAAATTTCAGTTTCAGTATAAATTGTAAAACTTATTTGAAAAGTAATTATGAGAGTATTCCAGCCCCCCACCCTCCAAATTTAAGTGGTAATTGATAATAAGCTGAATACAAATGCGTGAGTTTTTCTTATCATTTAGCTAATTCATCTTTTCCTGTTCATTTGCTTAAGCTAATCAAACAAAGAAAAAAAAAGAAAAGAAAATGTTTCACATGCACAACAATGTATTTTGATTAACATTTTTAACAATCAGAATCTACTATCAGCTGGATTCCTGACATTTTATATTTAGAAACAAAACAAAAGATGGCTTACTTCTCACTTGCTTCCTCACTTGTTTAGTTGGGTCCAGCCAATGCTGTATCAATACCGATAAAAAAAAAGTTAAGATATATTATTATACATTGGAAAATTGTTGAAATTTTAATTTCTATCAATTTCTGAGGTATACAAAACTAAGTGAATTGTATCACGCTAGTATCTTAGTTTCTTTGCAATGAACTCAAATTTGCAAAAAAAAGAAAAAAAGAAATTCTAAGACATGGGCAAATTTATAGATCCTATATATATATATAGCAAGAAAAAAAAATGTGTGCGATTCGGTATATTTCTTTTCAAGATTTATTTTTATGAATTAAACACTATTTATATTTATACCTTTATGAAAGTTTTTTCAAACATTACAAGGGACAAAATTATAAAAACAAAGATTATCAAACCTTCACAAAATATTAATACTTGAAAAAAAAATCCTTGCCACAAGGGAGGGAAAGGGGGGGAGGGGGAAAATACAGCTTCAAATTTTACAATAATTTAAAAATTTGACCATTGCATGAATAGGAAAAACAATCAATTTAATTTAGGCAAAAATCAATTTCACAATATCATCTGATAATCTTAGGGGATAAAAAAATAGCACTGGTCAGCTTTTAGCAATATATGAATTAGTGCAAAACAATTCCATGTAATGAAAAATTATTATTTCACTATTCATGAGTTGAAATTAATCTCGTTGTCTTTATAGCATATAAGAAAAGACATAGAATTAAAAATCAATTTACATAATTTGATTTTCAGCAAAGCAACTTACATTAACATTGTAATGGTCTGTGTACTGCAAACCAAAGTAGTCCTTTTCAATAATGTCTAAATGATAAAATACTTGCTCAATCAAAGTTGCTCCTTCAGCTTTTTTCTGTAAAAAAAATAAAAGGATTATTTACAAAATTATATGATCACTGATCTGAAGTAGATATAATCAAGAAAAGGAGACTTCACAACTTGCGTGGGTCTCACATTGAGACAGACTTTTGACTTATTATCTTTTAATATTTAAGTGTAACTTCTTTCCTTTAAAATATTTTTGTTGGCTGTGTTATTCACTCTGTTTTCATTGTCAGTTACATTTTTTAAGATTTTGAAAATGAACCAAGGTTCACAAAAAGCACATCATCATGATCATCCGCCATACCATTTATCAGTCATTAATCTAAACTCTAGATTAAATTTCTGTGTGCATTTGTCGGATCGAAGGACTTCCAAATGGGTACGGTACCTCTATCATACTAATGAACACATTATTATCGGGCGATAGAAAAACATAAGGCGTGGTTTTTATATGGGTAATAAAGGAGAAAGAAATTTTACTTCATAAGAAAGTTAGTTATGCTCATTTATCTATCCTCTAACAATGAATTCCCAATAAAAAATAAAAAAAAATGAAAAGCATCATCCTACTCCTAGTTATAAAATCAGTAAATTTGCAAATATTGGCCCAACTCATGTAAGGCTTCACAATTGAACATTTCTCTACTAATGCGAAACTTGTTGTTTTTAAATAGGATTTTGTATTTTTAGAGCAACACAAAAATACTTATATCTTGAAAAGTATTTTTTTGTGACCAATAAAACCTTCATATTCGTGTTCAGCATATCAAATTCATCAAGAAATATATGGGTCAGTCCACCAGTACTGTTTACCACCTTTGGTCCTATTTTCAGATGCATAAAAATCAAAGCAAAAATTTAAAAATTACCTTTAAATTCTTGGAAATGTTTCAAAATAATATCAACTACCTCCCATAAGCTTGAAAATGTCATAGGATTTGTTATAACCGCTTTATTTGCAAATGAAAACCAGAAATGTGGTAAAAATCTCCTTCCGAAAGTGGACATCAAAATATGCCTGACTTAAATGCTGTAGTCAAGCATCATGGAAAGCCACTTTGCTTTTACAAGTGTCCTATTGTAAGACCAAGATTTCAGTTTTTCGATCCACGGAAATGCAAAACCCGACGTTTGCTCTATTATGTGTTGAGCGGCAGTTAAAAATTGCGTTAGACTTGTTACTGTGTTCGTCCATTTTGAGTTCCTTCATTTCAAGAAAATTTTCAAACGCCTGTGTATGACCCCAGTGTCAAAGTCCAATATTTAAATCAAACAAGTAACGAGCAATAGTTTGATTCTAACCATTAGTAAATAGCTTGAATCAGTCAGCTGTTATTAGCAGTCAAACTAAAAGGGTAAAATTGTCGTCCGTTTGTAACACTCCTAACACACACCGTGTGTCGAAAGTTGGTTCCACCACAGAATCAAAAAGTTGATTTTTAACTGCCGGAAACTAAGTTAAATATCTCATCCGGGTTTCTCTTTCACTTTCGCAACGGCGGCGCTCTTCACGGGTAAGGAAATCGTGTCGTCCATAGATTTTGTGTTGTAACGTTTCCTAACGTTCCCGTGATAGTGTAACATTTCCTAACGAATTGGACACAGAATTGTAATATATGGAAACTAATATGTATTTAATAGCTTAAACTGCCTTTAGTTGATAATATAAATGATTAAAGGTCTCGAGAATGTACTTAACATTACATGAAAGTGCCATATTACATAGAACAAAGAGTAAGATTCGATTAGGACGAACCTATGTTTGTCCTGTGTAACATTCCAGTTGGCTAAGAAGCCTAGAGCCGCCATAATTTATTTTTTTTATTAGTTTTGATAATTTATATCCAAATTCTCTCTTACTTTGAATGCTTTGTTAGAACAAAATAAATTTAATAACTTCAAGTGAGTTTAAACTCGAGGAAAGCCAAGGAGCATTATGAGTGTTACTGGGTACAGGCGGAGTGTACTTCTTTTGAAACATTTCTACCATCTTCTTTATCACATATATATATGCTCACTCTATGATTCATTAAATATCTTTTTGCTCTATTTTGTTTGTTGTTGTTTTTGCTTCCACAGTATTTTCATATTGCATTTTTTCCTAACAACCTACTTACCTTTAATAAGAGTGGATCCTAAGTTTTTGAAATGTTTGTTTTGTTGTTATATCAGTACAGGTAGGGGCCTACTATCATAACTAAATTCATTTTCACCTGGAACAATTTTTTTGTTAAAGTTGGAGTATAGAATATGTTAAACATGAACCCAATATAAAGGAAGATCATTTATAAGATAAAAGCATTTATATTCAGTCATCTTTTTTTTTTTTTTTTTTGTCATCCAGTAACGTTCCTAAATAATCGCTACTCATCTACTTTTTCTTCACAAGGGCAGTCTTTTTTCAAAACAAGCCAATATTTTTAAAAACATGTAAGATTCAACAATGTAAAACACATTTTTTATGGTATAATAAGTAGATCATTATGTGTCTGGTACACAGTTTTCCATTTATTGTTTGTCCTGTAATGTTCCTAACATGCAAATATTTTCATACCATACTTATTATTTAAAAATAATCTTTAAGACCCTTTTAAATTTTGAAGATGGCTTGTCCTATATCTTTTGAATTAAACATATGTATAACCATGATTTGGGTGTTTTAACAATGCTATAGAAACTTTTGTCTAATGTTTTTATGTCATATGCTTGTCCTGTAACATTCCTAACAAATCATGTTCACTATTCAATCTTCTCTAGGATCAATTTTAATAAAAGTACCTTGGATGTTACAGACTACTCAAAGTCTTTGTAGTTACATACAAACATATGCTTTTGTATTGATATTTTATAGCAAATGATCATATATGTTTGTCCTGGTAACACTCCTAACAGATGGTGGTCACATCAGTTACATAAAAATTTCTCCATTGAAACTATGCTAGCCTGAGGTCTGCACTTTTCACACAACAAATATCAAGAATCAAACATTCTATACAGAACTTTGCTGTTTTGATGTGACATAGTTCAAATTTGACCCTCTATGTCCACAAATGGTAAACAGTACTGGTGGACTGACCCATATACAATTTTAAAGCTTAAAGTAGGTTGTGCCGATAAGTGCAATAATACCCTAAAATCTATTCATACAGATATTTTAAAAATAAACCAACACACCCAATCCGAAGTCCTGCCAGTAGGACTGCCTATTAGGTACTTTGGTCATGTATGATATGTGAATGTGATATCATGCCATTGTTTATTTTTGGCAATTCTTTGTTGGAAAATGACACTTACTTGAGGCATTAGTAAGTTCTATATCTGGCAAATATTGGCCTGTTGAAAATTTGAATCTTTTCAGAATGAGAAAGGTTGCATACCTATAAGTCCTTCCCATGAATCTATTAAACTTAACCAGATCTAGATCTAGGATCTAACTGCACTGTCAATTTATCCGTAGGCCTATAAGTTAAAAGTTCGACTTTAAAGTACAAAGATCTGATTCCGACGCAATTTAGACATGTCATATGAGCGAATTTTAAGCCTATATTGTCGCAAATTGATAAGATTTAAAAATGTAAGCTTGCAAAGCTGAGGTTTCGTATTGTAATACTTTGCAACGGTAAGTAACCTCGGTCTAGATTCTATATCTACATCGATCTAAATCTAGATCTAGATCTAACTAAGATCTGGGCTTTATTACTAGATCTAGTAATCTACAGGAGACCTAGATCTCGATAATATGTGTGCATATTTACAAGTTTACTCACACTGATATCCACTGTTATATCGGTTCCATCCAACAGCATAATTGTACAAACGAGAGCATTTTTCTTCTTAGCATGTTGATATCCTGGGCCAGACCCTGAGGAAGCAACACCATCCTGATGGGGTCGGCGAGTTCTACGTTTGCTTAAAAAGCGGATCAAAGCCGCCATGTCACTCTTTCTTCATTGAAAATGAAGTTATTTCACTCGCTTACGAGATTCGACTCTAGGGAGACTCCATTGCGGCTGTAACTTAAATTTGTCAGATAAAAGGCCAACATGAACAGTGCCATCGACTAAAATCCAGTGGTTGTCGTCTTATGGAGCATATAAAATCTCCCCTTACTTCCTATTCACGAAAATAAACGAAATCATCCGGACTTATCCGTCTCATCAGAAAATGTAAAAAACATGAATTGTATCCGGCGAAATTTCGCAAACCAACTTCTCTGTAGCGTCCTAGCAACAACGCCAATCGAGGAACGAAGGGTCGAAGTTTGTAGAAAACTGTGCATCAGAGTTAGGGAAGATGAAAAAAAATAACCCAGGAATATAGGGTCTTAAAACATGAGAAACTAAGCGGAGCAGTCAAATAATAAAACTTTTAGTTGAATAAAGTAAGTGATCTTCTTAAATATGGCGACAGATAAACGAGCTGCTGTGAGAAGACTCTTTGAAGGAAATTCCCCAGGTGGGAGCCTTTGATTTTCACCACTTCCATACGTCTTTGTTTTTGTCATGATTCTCTATGATTATAGCTGTATCTATTGTGTAGAAGGTGTATTTAAACCCATGTATTATTGGATGGTTTTCTAATTTTGTAAATCCTTATGGATTTTCGAAGACCAAGCATATAGAAACTTTAAAATAATGATAGATGTAAATAAAGCCATTTCCCACTGTGCGTTTTACAAACTTTTCCTGATATGTCATTACGAAGCAAGATTCCTCTCTGAACTCTCAAGGGACCAGCTATTACAAACAGCACATATTAGTTGCTCACTCATTTCACACCTGATTGAGGTGAGGAACCATGTGTAAAGACCCTTCCCAAAGATCCAACACCCCACTGGCTGAGATAGGCTTTGAACACATATCATAATAATTTGAGAAATGAATGTCAGCCACTTATATAATGACACATCGAAATCTGACCCAAGAGTAATGATTTTTAAATTGAACACTAGGACAAACTGAAACTGCATTAATGTATCTAATGAAAGAGATTGCACTGTTCAATACCTTGTCCGCTTAAATATTCATTTTGCAACAGGATATTTGTGATCTACATTAGATGCAACCATAAAAAGATATTGGTGTAAAATACTTTGGTATTACAAAAAGCCTAGTAGATTAAGAATATGCAGATTCCACTTGCATATTGTATACATAAATTGATTTATAACATGTACCCTTTCAAGTCAACTGAGCTGTAAGGGCCACATCTAGTGTATACAGCGGGCAAATTTAAACTATTTATGTTTTGCTACAAAGGCAGAGACTATGTGCAATTGTAAAATTGTTTTATATCAGGCTGGTTAGAGGAGATCTAACCACACCACCACTACATAACTCAGGCCTGAACTCAAATGCCAAACCAATAATGCTCAGTTAACACTCCCCTGAATACCAACAAAGTGATACAAGAATTATCATGAGTATCTTTTTCATCACTTAATGTGGTGTCAGAAAATAAACAGAACACTCTTCAGAGTTACTTTAATGGTTCATGAAGTGTGTAAATCAACAAGTTTATAAAATTTACTGAGTTTAGTGAAAAGCCAGGGGTTTTATTTTCCTGACATTTTTATCTTTTGTCACATTCTTGTCCTCAGTAAACAAGTATGAGTTACTGGCTATAGAGAAGCACAGTAAAGGCCTTACTGAAGATCGCATTTTATTGGCCTTTCAAGCATTGGATGAACTGGTTCCAAATCTCGGTGTTTTTACTCGCATTTTCCAAAAATTGAGAGAAGATTTGTTTGGCAAGTATTTTTCTTAAATTACCATTCCAAAAAAAAAAAAAAAAAAAAAGAAAGGTAAGAAAATGAGTCCTAAAAATTATTAGCAATTGAATGATTTACCTTATGACGAACCCTGCTTTCTTATTTCAGATTTTATTTTTTTTTAACTACTGTGTTGTATTTTTTTTCTTCAAACAACATTTAAGAAAAAAGCATAGTAGAAGTATATGCGTGTTTTTTAAATGATTATTTCTGTAAAGTCTGTATCCATTTAATTCATTTATATTTCGACTTGCAATCCTGAGACTGCTTTTGAAAAAAAGTATCATACAATAATTGGTGTAGCTTCAAAATACATGAACAAGAGTTAAAAGTATATATATATATATATATATATATATATATATATATATACACACACATTCACACACATATATATATATACAATATATTATATAAGAGTAAGTGATATATATATATACTAATGAAAAATGACTTGATATTGGTTGACAAAATGCTCTTTTTAGGTTTTCTTTATCGTAATCATAATATAATAATAGTTTGGTCAATTAAGAACGAAAATAAAGAGTTGTGCTTTTAAGTGTTGTGATTTATATGTAAACATTGTTTTAGAAGAAAATAATAAATAATGGAAAAGAAGAGGTTAATGAACCATTGTTAGAGCAATTAATGGCTACTGGGATTACCCTGATTTTTGCAATGTTTAGAAGCATAATCATCTGTCAACAATTTTGACAAATCTGATCATATCTCTCACCAGCGATCTGTATAAAATCTTGTTCCAGAGTATCTTTCTGTTATAGCTTTAGCTTCAGGCATTGAAGTGAAGCTATTTGCAAATGTTGAGTATTATATAATCAGTGGCTCCAGTAAATTAGAGGCAAACAACAATGACTGAAGCATTACATTTAAGAAGTTACTTATGCTAATATAAAAATGACCTTCTACATCGTTGATGGTCTAGGAATTACTAGCATTCTGACGTAGACAATTTATCAAATCAGGAAAGAAATTCTAGAATTCAGTCATGAATTTAGACTAGGTATAAGCTATTTAATCGTTTTTTCGACACAAAGGTACCAGTCTGTATGAAATAATTTTCCAACAAAAGACTGAAATGACCTTTAAAACGAAAATATAGCACATTAATGCGATGATTTTGTAAATTAAGAAGATGAAAACTTTCAGTCGTCTACTTTATGGATCAGTTAAAACTTGAGCTTTCATGTTGCGGTTATTGCTTATTTAATTTCAAGTGCAATAAAGGAAAAGAAAGATTATTTTGCTTGTCTTTTACACATCAAGAGAACCCTTGAGCTCTACTGATTTTGCCTCTTGCCCTTTAAATTTGTGAATGTTATTGTTCACCAGCAAACTGTATGAGAAGAATCCATAATCTTCAATCCAACAAATTGTAGCTTTGAGTACCAGCTCTATCATTAGGTTACTGTAGACCCAATACAAACTTTGATGAAATTAATGAATGAGGCCATATTAATACACATATTTAACGAACTATATGCTAAAATTTTGTCATTTAAACTTTCTTCATAAAGAATTTGTACCTCTAGTAATTTACAGCTTTTGTTTTTCAATTCACAGAGGCTGTTTATAGTGACGAATTGACAGGGACTTGTGCAAGCCCTGGTGTCGGTGAGAGCGAGTATATTCAAAGATTACCTTACTTTTCTCTTGTCAAACAAGTTTACCATGAAAGGAATGAACACATTGAGAAACTTGATGAACAGTTGGACACAGTAAAAGAAAGGTATTGCATGAAGATTTATATATTTGATAGTCTTTAAATCTAAACTGCTGTCCCGAAAACCGAAAAACAATATTTATTGTTAATTTGGGATGTCTTGAATATATATATATATATATATATATAGGGAGAGAGAGAGAGAGAGAGAGAGAGAGAGAGAGAGAGAGAGAGAGAGAGAGAGAGAGAGAGAGAGAGAGAGAGAGAGAGAGAGAGACAGAGAGAGAGAGAGAGAGAGAGTTGTGGACTACTAAATGTTTAGGACTGACTAGTCACCTCATAGTGACAAAATAATCTTTCATTATGTTGTTTTTATTCAGGATTTCTACCACAGTTTTCCTTGAAAAAAATTCTTTCATATACCAAATTAAAATGACAACAGTTAGCAATGTGCATCTTCTTCTAATTCATTAATGAAATTCATTGATTCATATCTTCTTAATGAGTCCAGTTTGATCAGAAGCATGTTTATTTTTTTTTGCACATATATACATTTTAAACTTGTGAAATTGCTGTGAACTCATGGAGACCTTTTGTTGCCAGACTGTTTGACAAACACAAGCAATTGGAGCAGGCTCAAGAGACTATTGCAGACAAAGAGGATCACATCAATGTACTAAATTCGACCAAAGAGGACCTCCAGTCTATCATTGAGGACAAGGATAAACAGATAGAGGAGTAAAATATAGTGTTCTTCCCTCCTTTGTATACATTTTTATTTCAATCATTTTATTTGCTGGCTGGTTTTATGTTTGAGAAGACACCCATGTATTTGTATTTAAACCTCATTCAGTTCTCTAAAAATTCCCAGTTTATCACTTTCTTAAGATAAATTTGGCTTTTTATTTTTGTAATACTTTTCTTTCTCTATTGATACGAATTACAGACATGATTGTAACTAGGAACTTTTTCTTGAAATTTTCATTATTATCTTTTTTATTTTTCCCAGATTAGAAAGAGAACTGGAAGAGACTAAAGAAAATGGACAGGATAAGCAACACCATATGGAATGTGATATTAGTGATCTTAGGGTATGTTATCCTTAAGTTATGGTACTGTAGCACACAGAACTATGCAAGTAAGAGATCATTACTTAAATGAGGCAGTCATGAAACGTTTGCAATTTTCTATGAGGTAGTTTTGACTTCCTATAATTTTGAAAAAAAAAAAGACACTTTTTCAAGGACTGGATGATAGAAATTCAAAGCTTAATATCATATACTTTTTAAAAAAATTATAAAAAGAACTACAAGTAACATGATGAACCTAAGAATGTGTTCCTTCTATCTCATTTGACCTCGTAAATAAGATTTGTAATTTTAAAAATGTAATATTGCAGGAGATGTTAAAATTCATGTACCATTTAAAGTTCTATCATATTTTATTTGTTGTATTTTTTGTAATCTTTTTGCTTTCATTAGGAATCTTTGGAAGAGGCCAAAAACGAGATCAACTACCTGTCGCAGTTTAAAAAAGGATATGATGATATGTACTATGGTAAGAATTAAGTAAAATACTTAATACAGGACTGCTTTTCTCAGTGTTCCAAAATATATATTCCTTCATACTACAATTGATTTATCAGTCAATTTTTATAGAGTTTGCATAAATGAAGAGTGCTGGTATTGACCATGTAAAAATGCATGAAAAAAAATCACTTGGTGATACTGTTCCATCTCTTTCTATTTTCCCAGTAAGCTAAATTTCTTAAAAAGACTAGTCTTTTGAAGTTCCTATTAATTATCTCATATATATTTATGATAAACTAATTAATATACATTTTCCTGCTTTAATAAGCAAAACTATATAAACAACTCTTTTCTTTTTCCAGCCTTTATGGACAAAGCAGGGACACAAGAAGAGAAACCAAAACGATACAAGAAGTCAGTTATTGCAACTAAACGGGTATGTGCAGTTGTTATATTTTAATTAACAATTCTTGATTGAATTTATACCCTGCTGAGGAGAGCATATTGATGGCTTTATCACTATGGACATGAAAAGATCATGTCAATTCAAAATTGTTTTATGACATTCAAATTTTGCTTTTGTTTTCAAAGGCAAGTTTTCAGGAGTTTCAAACTTTATTCCATTGGCAGGCCAATCTCCTCAGTGGAGTTGAATCTGCTCAAAAACTGGAAGAACAGATCTTGACCGTGATGAATACTGCTATTGAAGGTACTTTGGGAGCCTTTAAAGTTTAAATAGTATTCGACATTAAATTTATGGAGGTATGAGTGGCAGAATGTATATAGCTATGAGGTCGGACAATGTGAAATAAAATCACACCTCAGCTCACTTTATCTTCTTTGATCAAAACAATGAAATGTATCACCTATTTTTGCATATCAAGTGAAAGTGTAAATATGAGCAAAACAATTTATAAAAAAATTATTGTTAGTCAAATTTCATGTAAATGTATAATTTTATTGTTTATCAGGTTTATTTTTCATTTCCATTATACTCAAAATATAGCTAAAAGGAATCAATTTCTTGCAGCAATAGTCTATTGCAATAGCTGCGATGCTTTGGATGGAGGTTCAATAATTGATGGTGGTTTTTTTTTCTCGTGGGAGGGGGGGGGGGGGAGAGAGAGAGAGATTGGTATGAAAGTGTATCAATCTGATTATCATTGTTTGCTCATCTTTGATTTGCATACCTCCCTGCCATCTTGAAGAGTATGATAAATATGTGGAAACCCACAAGGCCGACTTGCTTGAAAAGGTTACGAGTGATGATATGACAGAAGCTGAAGTAGACCTTCAAGAGTTGGAGATTGAAGAGGCTGATCAGGAGGTAGTTTGTTTGAAATAAAATCAAAATAAAGTTCTGTAAACAATTAAAACAATGATTTAAGGATGTATTGTGTGAGATGGATGAATCAATCCATTTAATTATTTGTATAGCGATGCCTCAAAATGAGGCAAGGCACACAACTACTTGGAAAAATGTCGTTTTCCTCAAGAAGGCTTGAAATCCTGGCTATACAAATTGCTTTTACTTTTGGAACAACAAGAAAGTTTGAAATTAGAACAGTATAAAAAGTGGAAATTTTAAGCTTTCTTTAGGAAAATCGCAATCACCCAAAAATTTCTCTGCCCCAAAACGTCTCATTTTGTGGCGTTGCTACACATTTATACATGAAAGAGGAAGAAGTTAGAGAGGGTGGGGGAGGGAAGGGATAAGACATGAGAGGAGACAGAGGCAAAGACAAACATTCTATCAAACCAACAAGCAGTCTAAAAACTGTAATGAATATCTTAAACTTAGAGTTTGTTTTATTTTTTTTTAGAAGTGAGCAAGCATACTTATCAAAGGACCTACCTCTACCAAAATCAATAAACAAAAAAAACTTATACATCAATCTCTGTATGATGATGAAGGGCAAACTTAGTAGAAAAAGAATAGAGGGTCACAATTGAACTAGAGGTGTGAAAAATTTGTTATTGGAAACAAAAATTGAGACAGCTAAAGAAGAAATTCATCTTTTAATGGATAAAGCAAATTGCATCTCCAAACTTGGAATCCTCCTTCCATGAGGCAATTAATAGCAGGACCTGATCAGGTTATTGGGAGCGGGTGGGAAGTGGCTGGCAAACTAATGGCCAGGTGGATCATTTTGAGTTTTGGTTTCGGAATTTTTATAATATTATATTTTGCTTATCCAGCTGGAGGCAGTGCAGATCCGTTTCCAAAACACTGTTGGAAATATTATGACTGAACTTGGTTTGCTTCAACAACATAGCACAATGCTCATGGAACAGCTGCAAATATTGGAGGAGATTAAACCAGCAGTACCGTGAGTCCAATGACAACTAGACAATCAGATATTGAATTTCTGGATTTTTCTATATTTATACATTAATTATTTGTTGTTTTTTTTTTAAGATCTCAATTGAAAATGTTTTTGGCTTGTCATGCAGGGAAGGATTACATTTTTGTCTGGCATTGTTCAAGTTGAAAAAAAAATTGCCCTGTTCACTTTCTGACAATTTTTTTTTCAACTCATGTCTGCTAAGAAAGGAAATTCTGCTGATAATTTTTGCATTCTTGTTTAATTAACAGGAACTGATAAATAAACTTCTCTTTTGTTTGCTTTCAAGAAATGTCTTTTTTATGACATTATTTGCTATCATATTTAAGTGTTGTTCTTTATTTTGTTGATCGTGCAAAAAAATGGTCAAACTTTCCACTTATTATGAGGGCAAATATTTATCAGCAAAATTTTGTGATAGTCTTTTAAAGACTGTGTTTCATAGTAAAGAAAAGCAACCAATTTTAAGGGGTTTGTTGGTTTATTTTCAATATTAGTAATCATTTTAATACAATTGCACAATTGAGTCCATTTGCTGATTATTTTTGTATTTATTATTTCATCTAAATTTTTCCCATTCTTTTCAGAAAAAAGAAAGAAGTCAATAGAGGACTTGAAAAAGGTAAAATAAAAATCTACAAACCAGAAATACATTAGAATGATGGCATATTAAAAAAGCAAAAGGAATTTAGTTATCTTTTCATGAAACCCATTTGTAGCATTTAATTTTGCTCACCAAGGACTTATTTTTGGAAAAGTATTATAAATAGACATGTAATGAAGGATTTTATAACGCATTTTCATTACTTATAATCATAATAGAAAATTCAAATACATTAGAATGATGGCATATTAAAAAAAGCAAAAGGAATTTAGTTATCTTTTCATGAAACCCATTTGTAGCATTTAATTTTGCTCACCAAGGACTTAATTTTGGAAAAGTATTATAAATAGACACGTAATGAAGGATTTTAAAACGCATTTTCATTACTTATAATAATAATAGAAAATTGAAATACATTAGAATGAAGGCATATTAAAAAACAAAACAAAAGGAATTTAGTTATCTTTTCATGAAACCCATTTGTAGCATTTAATTTTGCTCACCAAGGACTTATTTTTAGAAAAGTATTATAAATAGACATGTAATGAAGGATTTTATAACGTATTTTCATTACTTATAAAATAATAATATCAAATTGAAATTTTTACAATTCCATCAAACTTGTTCATCCAGGTGACTCTATTTTGTCAATGGGTTTAGAAGAAGAAGATATTTCTGAAGAGGTGGCAGATCCATTTATCCCTCAGGAGCGTGTATTCAGTAAGTATGCTGCTATGCTGTATACCACAAACAACCAGGGCAAGACATTTGAAGAGTTCAAAGATGCAAAGTACTGTGCCAGCTGCGGAGAGAAGGTAATTCTAACATACACACTCAATTTAAGTCAAAAGAATTTCTTTTCATAAGAAACATTAAAGAAAATTTCCTACTAGTTTTATCCAATAAATGGAAGTTTGTTGCCAAAATTTTTTTGAATGCATAAAGAAAAGTATTCTTTTTTCTCTTTATTTCAAGATTTTCAACTTAATAAATGCCTCTTCTTATTTTCAGACTGTGATTTGCCCACATAAACTTGGTGGGGCAGAAAAAATTTTTATCTTGCCACACAATTGTACTCACATAAAGATTACTCGTCCTAAAGTCAGAATAAACAAAGACTTGCTTGAGTAAGTCTCTTTCAGGAGAAACTTAACTCTCCAATTTTATATTGTTTGCAATTGTTCTTTTAAAACTGTTTAACTATTTTTTTTCCTCTATCATCCCTGGTTGTATTAATATCAATGCAACCACTATATTTGTCATTGTAAACAACACCAACACTTTTAATGCCTTTAGTAATTGTAATTTCAATTTTTTTTTACATTCCCATAGTTTTTACTGTTGCATATGCATTTCCTATTGTTTAATTATGTTTTCAATTTCTTTACATAACTACCAGATTATCATGCAAGTAACAAAAAAGCAAACAATTTTTTCTTTAATTCATTTCCATTTGAAGCGATGCTTTGAAGCCCCAGAGTCCTGATCCAACCCTCGACTTTGCTCCATCCATGAGCAGCCCAGATCAGAGCTATGCCTCTGGTCACATGCACAACATGGTAACAACTCCAGCCAGTGCTACCTCCAGAGAGAGCCCTTCCATGGGAGCAGGAGAGGTTTATATGGTTAGCTGCATTGAAGAATAAGAGGATAAATTAAGAGAGGTGTTTCTTTGTTATCTAGATTACAAATGGTATGAAGCTGAAGTCTAGAGCGGGATTGCAGACGAAAATCAAAGATTACACTAGATACTAGACACTCCAAAGTAGAACAAATAAATCCTAGATTATCCTGTATCTACTCGAATGCTTCAGTGAATAAGTAAAGTGTCTCTACCTTTCTAGATATTTAATTTTCTTGAAAAATGCCCTTAAGAATCCGTCATTGACATAATTATTACATCAAAGAATGAAATATGACCTTCGTGAAAAAATTAACCTCATCAAATGGAAAGTTCTGCTATTGGTAAAAATGCATTTTTTCTTAGTCAGCTTTATGTGCTGATTATTCTTTGCTCTGGTTTAATGTTCAAATCTACAATAATCTTTTAGAGGCTCAACTCATTCTCCCTAAAATAAGAGTTATACTCCATAAATTTGAAATGCAGAAACAGAGTAACTGCTTAGTTATTGTATCTTGAATTCTTCTCTCAATGCTCGCATCTTATACTTTCATTTCAGGTTCACACATTGCAGCGGTTGTGGGATGACTATCGTCAAAGAACAAAATTAGAAAGGACAATACCCAGACCATTACAACTGGTACTGGTTTTTTATATTGTAAATTAATTGCTGTCAAATTATTGAAAAAAAAAAAGAAGAGAGATTATTAATGATTTGAAAATATGGAATACTTTTGTAAACTGAATATGAAAATATAGATTAATAAGAAATTCTTTGATCTATGTAGCCTTTAATACTGCATTTTTTATAAGATACCCAGAGAAGGAATTGTCAAAAAGTTTTCATTAAAAATTTTCATAGTGAAGAAAAATGTCCATAAATTGTTACTGTGAGGCAAAAAATAAAACAAAATTAGTTTTGTAGTATGCACAAATACATGTTTGAAACCACTATGCCAGACATAAGTATCTTACATGGAATTACCTAAAAATTTTTCACTCCATTTTGTAGATGATGTTTGCATAGCAGCAAATGAATTTTGTAAGCATGTTAATGTTTAGGCCTACCTAGTTTGGGCCTCATTTTGTATGCATTTCCTTCATCTTTGAAGTATTAGAGTATTTGAGGTAAAAGTAAACTGTATTTGTACTGTATATTTCTTGGAGCAAATTCAAGACTGCAACAGTGCTATAATGCAGGTGTGAGCCAATGACTGCAATTGTTTCATATGAGCATAAAATGGAAGTTAGACCCATTTCTAGAGGTCTAATGTTATCAGTGTATTTCATGCTGTTTTTAAAGATGTCATTCAAAGATCGATTATAAATATCTTTAATTCTTTTCATTTTAGTTTTTATATATCTCTGTATCCAGGACAGAGCAAAATCGTTGCTAGAGCAGTTTCTGTCCTATTTGTTTTGGACAGACGAGTTCATTACTGATGAAGAGGCAAATCTCTCCATTTTGGTAAATAAAAATACAACAATTACATGCAGCCACCATGTAAAGTATTTTGTTAAATGTTTGTTCAATTTACTTTCTATGGTTTCAAAACAAACATAAAAGGAACTTGTTCATATATATATTTTGTCTATGGATCCAGGCTCACAAACAGAACATCATTTTTAAACTCTTGAGTTAAGCATTACATATTTCATTTTCATAACATCTTTTTCTTTGTATAAACTTTTGCTTTACAATAATTTATTATAAGAACTGATGAACTTTTGAATAACATCATGCATTCAAATTCTATGTGTTGTTCTATTCCTTTTATGGAGAATATACTGTATGCTCAATAGATAACAATTTATTTTCCTCACGTTATCAGGACACTCTTTACTGTTTCATGCATGACCGTTATCTGGTGGAAGACATCATGTTTATGGCAGCCCATGACTTCCTGTCCTCAGTTACAGAATATAGTGGCATGGATAAGGTGAAATAAAGCAGCACATCTTTGCCTTACAACTAAAGAGAACTGTAGATGTTAACTAGTTGAATTTGATCTGCCAAACTTGATTTTTTTTTTGCTTGAAGAATGTTAAGGATTTTAATATTTAACTTACATTTGCATAGTATTTGCTGTAACAGGTGATTGAAAACTTATTAAAGTTTATTTTGAACTCAGTTTTGATTTCTTGTATAAATGGCATTCTCTCTTTTTTTTTTTTAGATGATTCAACTTTTGGGTCATGTATTTGTTGGAAACCTTGATGCCTCTTGTTTGCGCTACGTCTTGCTAATGTCAGAATTCATTTCTGCTGTTGACTGGAAGGAAGTGGAAGATTTCAGAGCATTTACCTCTGTTGTCTATCCTTTTCTAAATGTAAGTGTTAAAACTTTATAAAGAATTGATTTTACAATATTTTTCCTTTTTTTCAATTTGGTAGCTTCCTCATATAACTTGATAAAAAGTTTTTAAGTTTTTCAATTAATGACTTCTGGAATATGGTATAGGATTTACCTGATGTATCCATGCAACATCAAAGGATGTCACAGCTCTTACCAATATTTAATTGGTAAAGTAATGAAGTGTGTGCCACTGACAAATGGTGCTGTGGAGTTTCCCTTTGAGAATATAGTACAATTTGAATCAATTATGATTTCATTCTTTTTCTGTTAGTGTAAGTGAAAAGCAGATTAACCCTATAAGTGAATCTGTCAAAAAGATGTTTTTCAATGTTAAAGAAGAATAGTTTGCAAAGATTCATCTGAAAAAAAAAATCCTGCTAGTGTTATTCTTTGATAGAGTAAAAGAGAAAAAAGGATTAATTTCATATATTTCATATTTTTGCTCACTTGTTTTATTTTACATGTTAATTTTTTTTTCCACATCTTCCAGGAGGATGATCTTGAGAGCTTACAGATGAGCTACACGTCTTACAGTGAAAACAGAGTTTCACGTCAGCTTGTGGCCTCCTTCATTATCCACATTATCCTCAAATACCGAGAGCCAAGATTCCATGATGTTAGTGTACACCAAGGAAGTTTATATATATATTTAATAGTTAAAGATCAGTACAAACCCCTCTCCTCCATTGACAAATTAAAAAAAAATTCAAGTCTATCTTCCATTTGGGTCAAATGAGTTTGCAACTTCTTGCTGAATCTTCTTTAGATGCAGGAATATATAACACTTATTTTCGTTTTAATTTTCCAGTGACTGAAGACTGAATACAGTATAATCCGCTTATATCGACATGCCATCGGAAGAAAATATAATGTCGATAAATAAAATTATATGAGTAAAGAGAGTTGTTTTACGTCTCCTAAGTAAACGCTCTGGCAAAGCAAGATCTCTTCTGTAACACAGTCATGATGCTAAGCCGCGTGATGTCTGTGCCTCGTGAACATAGCTTTGTGCCAGTGACGGCTCTGAGCGATGGAGAGAGGCAGAGACTGAGAGTCACCAGTGAATGAGAGAGAGAGAGAGAGGAGCGGTCACAAGTTATGTGTGGGGGTGGTACTGGTAGAGACTGGGAGAGGACGCGGAAAAGGAGCTGTAGTGTGTGCACTGTCTACAGTGTTTATGTCTCTCACTATGCGTGAGAGGAGTAGATCTAGATCACTCTACAACATGGCTTAGCAAAGCGTGTACTAAGCGTGATTTTTTTTCCCTTTTTGATGCCTGGCAGAGACGAGTTTCTCAGTCTCTGCAGCCTGGTTTTGGCTAGTTTTTCATGCGTGACATGTCGATAAAGCGGAGAAATCATAAAAATCATGTCGATATAATAGAATTAGTTTAATAACGATAAAGAAGGGCAAAATTTGGAATTAGCAATCGCGTCGATCTGAAAATATCGATAAAGCGGCTGTCAATATAAGTGGATTCCACTGTATTCTTTTCACCTTTCCTCAGAAACATCCATTGTCACTAAGAAAATTTCAGTTCATTTTAAATTATGAGCCATAATATATTTTAAGCTGATTTTTTAGACACAAGAGGGGTACCTAACTGCCTTATAGTGGGACATGACAGCTGCTTCTCTCTGTAGGCGAAACAGCCCATTTGTCCTGTTTATCCTCACAAAGAGTACGATCCACTACCTTTGTCAAAATTAGTGCTGTAGTCAGAATGAAAAATGCTTTTGCCTTTTCCCCCATAGTTTTACGACGACTGACTTCAATAAAAATTTAACAAATGAGGCCTTAAGACATAGTCAAATGAAAAATGCATTTTTTTTTGTTCTGATTCCATAAAACAAGGTCATGTATGGCCTACGACCCTAATAATTCATTCTTAAGATCTAATGTCCCTTTCATTAGCAGTTTCAATATTTTTATTATACGAGATTTATGAGCTGAAAGTGTACTTTCATACATTTATAAAACCTTTTAGGTTTTTAAAGATTTTTTTATATTATAAAGGTTTTATAAAAACTTGGCTGACCAATCACTACCCTCAACCCTAGCAAAAGAAGAACTGTCCAGCTGTTTGAAACTAAACAATGAGCAAGAATTGTATTAACTAAGCAACGAATGAGAATTGTTGTTTTTTTTTTATATACTCAAAACTTGGCTATTCAAAAGAATTACTTTATTGAATAATGATTATTAAGAAGCATTGGATGAGATGATATTGACTGTTCACCCATTAGATGAGATACAGGCTGTGGGTGAGGTGGAATATGACCCTATGCTTTTATCTCAACTTCATCATTTTCTTTTATCTGACTAGCTTGAGAACAAGCTTGTGCCTTACCAGAGCAGTGAAAGCGGGCAGCTCACAGAGAGGGAGTTCAGGGAAGCCTTGGATAGTCTTCTGCCCCTCAGCAATGAAAGAATTCGCCGCCGCCTGTTCATGCAGTCTGAGCGTGCTGTCAGATGGGATGGGGTGCTCAATGGAGTGCCCATCATGAGACTTGCTCGTGAGTGCCACACTCGATGCTTGGTTTGAAATGACAGTACCATATACAGTAGAGCACGGATTCTCAAATTCATTGGGGAATTTTTTATGTTCGAGGAAACTGTGCTCAAAAACAATTCTATTTTTAGCACTCTGGCGTTGGATTTGCGCTTTGGTGAATATTTTGAAGTAAATTAATGTATAGAGACTTCCTGTCTTCTTGGCTTTTTCCGTGCAATTCCGAGCATTACGGGAATACCCAATTTGCCGTATTTTCCCTACTTTTACTATTTCAAATTGCAGACGGAAGAAATATACCTCCAACAAGCCAATCCGTCATTCCCAACTAGTTTTATGTAAAACCTTGTCTCCAAACCCCAGCACTTATTGGATACCAAACTCTTGTTGCTAGATCTAGATCTAGACTCTAAATGTACATTAAGATGGGGGTCACAAATTTCTTTTTAGCTAGGGGTACATTCAGTCTAAAGTCAAAGTTCAGATATAATGAACGTTGGTTGTTCCTGAATAATCTTTAAAATAAACAAGGGATTCTGTCAAGGCCTAATCTTACTAGAGGACCCGACAAAGAATTGAGCGCAGAGCTCACTATTGTCAGTCCAACATTCTACCTTTTTAGCTATCTGGCGTCCTAACTGTCAACAAAGAGATAGTTCCCACCAGCTTTTTTCACACCCATGTACTGATTGATTAAGCAAGAGGTAGGCTCAGTCATCATTACCCACATCTTTACACGTGTAAATTACTGTAACACTCAAATCTTGGTTACAAACGGCCCCTTTGAAGTCTTAGCGACAGGCCTAACATAGGTTGAGACAAACAACTGGCGCTGAGTGCATCAGAATAAGCTGCAGTAAGGTGGTGCAGGAGAGGGGGCGTCTCTCTTGCTGGTGACTGGAGATAAAAGGCTAGGCTGTCTGTCCACAAATCGTTTTTACACAATGAAAGGGAGAGGTAAGACATGCTTGTTTGAAGAATAACTACATCTGTGTAGAGCAATTGATCGGAATTTAAGATGTGTGAATGGGATGATAGTCAGTCTGTGAAATTTCTTAAGAGGCAAGCATTTTCTTTCGCCAATTGAGGACTGATTGTTTGAAGAAAACGTGATATAACTTCGATCTACTTCGACGAAAATGTAGAAATAAGAAGGGAATGAAAAGAGAATCATAAGGGGAAAACGGATGAGTTCAAGGAATTCATGATTTCGAGGGATCTGTGTTGCACTGTATGTAGTTTTGATTATGTACAAATCTTTCTCTACGGATGACCATTATTTTCATTCTTCAAAGATTTAGAAATCATAAATATTTCTTGGAGTTGGAAACATTTGGCCATCATTTTTTAATTTTAGCAGTAGTAGAATACAAGATTTTATTTTTTGGCAGTGATCCAAAGTTCATAGCATTATTTGTATTAGCATGTAACCGATGAAAAACAGTGTTTACTTGCAATTCTATGTTGCAGGTTTGTTTGAACACCTTTATTTTTGCTGTAATGGTATTAAAACCAGTAATGCCTATTCTTTGCAATCCATTCCCATGACAATCCAAATTAACATTTGTTTTACCTCCTCCAACAATGAAATTTACTGTGTCAGAATGGGCATAAAAATTTGATACTAGAAGTGTCACTTTTCCCCTAACAAGCTGTTGAATGGTCAACATGTTGATCTTAGGAAAATAAAAATTTGATACTAGAAGTGTCACTTTTCCCCTAACAAGCTGTTGAATGGTCAACATGTTGATCTTAGGCACGTTCATTATCCTACAGTAACATTGTGGTTCCAAGGTGAGGGGTGGGTATGGGGGCACTAGTTCAGCAAAAATTGAACAGATTACCTTTGACACATTTATACTGTTAGTAAATGTACACTGGCTCAGTCTAAAGATAATTGAGACCTTGAAATCTTTAATCAGAGACAGGCATGGCAACCAAAAGGCAAGTTAAAATTGAGTCAGACATACTGCAACTGAATAACCTACAGATCTATGCAACACCCCTCTCCCCAATCCTTCCCAGTTGTTTGTTTCAGTGCTCATTTTAACCAAGTGTAAAACAGCAATAAAAGGATTCCATGACACATTTTTAAAATTCTGAGATAAAGGGCAGAATTTGAGTAAAAGCCATCCTTTATCTGGGTTTAGTACCATCATTATAATCATGGCTAATGCAACAAATCTTTTTTTCTAATTACAACTTCAAAATTAAATCCTTTTGACATTTAAAAAGAAAATTTTGCAGGTCGCTGTTATACATGCATAATCATTTCAACATTAAAAAAAAAAACGAAACACTGTTTTGAGTCACAAGATTGTCTCATAATAATTGTGATCTTCGATGTATCTTAATTTATTTACTTAATTTTAAAAATTTTTAATTCTGTATATACTTACCATTGCATGTATTTTTGCTTTAACTTTTATTTTAAACTTGGGTATTTGAAATCATAACTGAGGTAAGAATAGAATTGAGAATTTTACTTCTTTTCCCATGTCTACAGAAATCTCTGGTTATTTAGCTCTGCAGCAGATAAGCATGTTTGTTAGAGAGAATATAGCATCCAGAGTGGCAGAGTGGAGAGATAGACCAAGCAGTGCTGGCTCAGGTAAATGAAGTGAAAGAGCCATAGATGAGAGAGAAAAAGAGAGAGAGAGACAGAGAGAGAGAGAGAGAGAGAGAGAGAGAGAGAGAGAGAGAGAGAGAGAGAGAGAGAGAGAGAGAGAGAGAGAGAGAGAGAGAGAGAGAGAGAGAGAGAGAGTTGGGAGAGGATGAGTGCAGCAATTATTATTTTCTTGTGGCTTGCCTTTATGTCTGAAATTGCTGCCTTGCTTCTTGTATTATTACTCTGAAATAGACTTACTGAATATTATACACTTCAAAACGAGGCCCTGAATGTTTACTAGATATAAGTGCAATACAATGGAATCTTTGAGAAATTTAAAAGTATTAATATTGCCAGAATATTTTTGAGTATCTGATTGAATATCCACAGCCCCTCGATTTGCAGGAGATGTAACACATGATGTTATCTCATTTGATACAATTTTGACATTTGGTAGAGTAAAACAACTTGCTGCGAACATGAATAGGTAAGCTTTCTCTGTCTTAATTTCTGAAAAAAGAAATGGTGAAGATAATGTGTTAATACCCTGTCTTGAATTTTTTAAAAGATTTTTTGAGCACTTGTCTTAAGCTTGAGAGTAGAAACAAAAATTTGCCTCACCCTCGGTCATGAAATGTAACAACTTACAAAAAAAACCCAAATGAATATAATTCTGGCACTCAGAGGATATCAAGCAAATGTATGTAATATTAGACCTGAATGTGGTCCAACCCAAAATTGTCTGAAAATTTCCGGAAGCACGGTGCGCACAGAATTAAAGATAATTTTAAGGGTTACTTAAACCCTCTATCAACTACAGTATATGACATTTGCAATTAAAAAGATAAAAGCAATTGTCGGAAGACATCCAGGTCTATAATATATCATGTAATCATTTTAAATCTCATATTCATTCCTTCAAAGTGGACTGATTTTGTACATTTATTTTTGTGCCTTCGGGTTGACAGATTAATAGAAAGCTTTACCTGCAAGTGTTCTACATCCACAAGAAATGAGAGCCTTTATTTATTTTTGGTTTAGATCAATATGTAGATCAATTGGATCAAAATCATACTGAGCACTTCAATGATTTAGAAGTTCATTTTTTTTCCTTCACTGCCACACATTCAGTATATCAGGTACTACTATTCTTGCAAATAGTTCTCATGAGGCTTCAGAGCACTCATGCCAAAAATAGAACATTGATAATGACAGAAGTATCAACGATGAAAGACACTCTTTGAACTTTGTGGGCTCTTCCCTTTCAGACAAGCCAAGCATCGAGAAGAGAGAAAGACCTACTCACAAGATGAAGATGAAGCGGAGGACTGGTAAAATTTAATTGCTGTGGCTACAGCAACAGTTTTTTGTAATAGATTTGGACAGACCTTAGGAATTTTGAATAAGCTGGAGCTAGTGAAACAGTATTCGACTCCCTTGAGCATTATCAAAGGATTACAGTACACCTCAGACTCAACGAACTATTGCCCCAGTTACCACCGCTTTTTGCTGCCACTCCCTGCCTCCTTCTTCCTTCCTTTTTAATTATTTTCTCCCTGCATGTCAATACTTTGCTCTCCCCTACCCTGAGTATTACTAATACTATGGCATAATGTAGCGTACACCCTGGGTGCCCAACACCTATATACTTTAAGTATTTCTTAACAGTCGACAGCGGACCTTTTGATTGAATTTCAGCTTCTAAGTAGAAAAGCATTCTATAGTGTATTTGTCAATACTTGTAGTTTGTTGAACTCGAGGACGGATCTGAGAATAGTTCGTTTGATGGAAGGTATTTGACGAGAGTCAAAGAAAATAAAAAATGGGGATTTTACTCTGTTCGTTGAATGCAAGGTGTTCTTTGAATCCGAGTTTGTTGGATTCGAGGTGTACTGTATTATGATTTAGAAACTATGAGACAAAGGCATGTGATCTCGTCATTGCACCTCAGGCTAACATGAAAAATTATATTTTACTGCTAATGATGTGTAACACTGTAAGTAGAAAAAATTGGTTTTATAAGAAATTGACTGTACTTTACTTGGTTTCATAAAAAAATGCACATTCAGCTTGACAAAAAACCAAAACCTTTTTAAGTTTAGAAAAAAATTAAGCCTTAACCTATAGGCAATTTTTTTTTCAAACTTCTCAAGGCTTCTTCAGGTAATTTTAAGTTGGTAATTAATTTAATTGTAGAATGCAGAAAAAAAAAAATCTTCTTTGCAAACTACTTGATCTTCTCTTCACTCTAAGATTTATGACTCCAAAAGTTGCTGATGTAATAGAGCTGAGAGAAAAAAGGTTTGAAAAAGTTCATCTGGCATAGAAAATGTGCCATAGTTCTGTAATTTGCTTTTGAGAATCTTGTGTTTTATTGTACAATATATATGTACGAGAATTCCTGGGCTCCACAAAAAGTGAAAAATACTAGCCTTTCTTTTTGTACTTTCACTAAAAAAGTATGTTTGAACAAATTAGTCTTTGAACCAAATAAATATGTTTCAAAATTGTCAGGAAATGCTCTGCTTTTTTCCTGACTAAATCCTGCTTTGTAATTTTGCAAAGAATGACAACTAAAGAACTTTAAAAAAAAAATGTTTTTTCACTATACTTGATAGTATGTTTTAAACATCAAAATTAAAATTGAACAATCCATACCTATTTTCTTTTTCATTTTCATGTCATATGTATTCTACATGTTTCTGGTCAAAATCATCTAAGTACTGTAACCTAAAAACAAAGAAAATTGAAGTATGATTCGTCTACCAATTTAATTGAAGCTACATCTTCAGGGCAATAAAAAGCAAACAATACCTAGAGATTCCTTCTCTTATTGATGCCTAGAGAATAACATATTTGGTACTGTACATATTGAGAAAATAAATGTGCTTTGAAGTAATGCATCATTAAAAAATTAAGGCATCAGTGTTCATCAATCTCTCTTAAGTCTCTAGGCCGATTTATACTTTGGATAATAATTTTGTAATGACAAGAACTTATCTTACAACAATACAAAGTCATTCTTAAAGAAAGCCAGGAAATGACAAGAATGTGACATTTTAATTGATTTGTCAGCCTATTACCAATGCAAACGAAATTCATTCCAAATATAAGAAAAAAATGTTCAACAAAATAAGTCAAAATCATGACCTTGAAAGAGCCGTTTTCATTGCTTAACAGGTTTGACAGTCCTGAAGCTCACCTTAAAATGGTGAAATCTTCAGTTTATTTGAACCAAAAAAAAAAAAAAAAAAAGAATCTAGCCTTTGAAAAGAATAGAGTTCAGTAAAACAAATATTCATGTGACCAATCTTAAAATTATATTTCACTTATGAATGGAGTGACATGCAGTTTCACCTTTCTTGGCTATATGATGTGGTCAACGTGCTAGACCTGTGTAGAACCATTTCTAGAAAACAGTACGAATTGTTTAGTTCCCCCTAAATTAACACTTCTTTAGAACTGAATAATAGACACTCACAACGTATTCATGTCTAGAACAGTTGATCATGGCATAATTTTTTGGTTTGTTTTGCTTCCAAGGTATGTATTTTTGGATGAAAATTTCAAACAAATGAGTAGTCCTTAAGAAAAAAAAAAAACTACCCATACCTCAAACAAAACAAATAATTCAACCTCAATAGAAAGATTTCTAGAAGTACTGAAGGGATTTTGATACTGGATGCCGTCTTTGATTTCAGATGAAGCATTGAAACACATATTTCTACAATAAACCCACACCCATAATTAAAGAAAAATTTCTCATAATGAAATGAATGAAGTATACAAAAGAAAAAAAAAGGGCAAGACAAATAGTCTCAACTACCAAGAATCCATGATTAAAAGCTTGTGATTAGAGTTGATATAAAAATATACTTAACATCTTTGTATAGCAGAAAGTAATGGTTTACAAGATGTAGGTAGTCTTCTTTTAGACAGGAGAGAATTACACAAACACATAATGTTTTGTAGGTCACTGAAGATGAAAATAATTGGTACATTTAAAAAAATTGGTTAACATTAAAACTAATTCCATGAATAGAAAATTTACTCTGATCATCAGATATATCAATTGAGAAAACCAAAATGCCTTTAAAAATTTACAATTATTTGAACTAAAATTTAATTGGAAGAGCAAGACTTAAACACACCTTTACAACACTGCTTGAAACAAAATGGTGCAACCAGCAGTTTAGACATTAATGAAAACTATAAAAAAAAAAAAGATCAGAGGATTGAGAGAAATTAAATGAACACTATTGATAAATCTCTTGAATGCAAACGTAAAGGAATAAAGAGCCAATGAGGATTGAAACCAAGTGAAATATTAACTCAACCCCATATATATTGCCCATATTTAGCCCCTATGGACTACAATCTGGCGTATTTATAGCTTCTGTCATCGCCTGTTTACTTTCACTTTTTGGTTGTCTACTTTTTTTCCTTATTACAAACAGAAATCTTGTGTAAACCTCATATATGTTTAGAGAAGAGTTTAAACTTTGAATTTGTTGTTTTAATTTCGTTTTTGCTTCAAAATTTACTGTTTTTTGTCAGCTTTTTTGGTGATTTCAAAGCCTGGACTAGATCTAAACTTTGAGTTAGGATGGATGATCGATCAAATCTTAGGGATGTAACAGAAACCGTTTATTGAACTTATCTGCATGGCTATTCCTACAATCTGGGTGAAAATAATGACCAATGCCCAATTGAGATTGGGAGTCAGACTGTGATGTTGAGATGTTGGTTGAGTGGCATAATGATGGTGAAAAAACTGAAATGTTGGTAGAGTCAGCCTTTAGTGAAGGAGAAGTCTTAGAAAATTGTTTTTTGTCATAAAACCTTGACTTGATCTAAACTTTGCGTTAGGATGGATGATCGATTGAATCTTCTCAGGGATGCTAAAGAAAACGTTTATTGTAGTTATTGCAGGTGCAATCAAGATGAAAATAATGACCATTGCCTATTAGAAATTGGGAATCAGATTGAGATGTTGAGATGTTAGTCGAGTGGGATGTTGATGGAGAAAATCTGAAATGGTGGTAGAGTCAGCCTATAATGAAGTAGGAAAAATTTTTTTGTCATAAAACTATGTATTATGATAAATTTAAGACCTCTGGGTTTTTTTTTCAGTTAATTTCATCTTGTTTTGTTTGATGATAATATTTTTTTATTTTTAATCATGTTTGTTCTTTGTTCTGAGATGTCCCTTCTCTTAGGGTCAAGTCTTTACCTGAGCTGGAGTGACTTAGATAGGATTGAGTTAATCACAATGTCAATGAAATTGAGGTAAGAAAAAACTAAGTTTTCATCCATAACTACAGACGATGGGGCGGAGTTTGAGAAAAGCTGGTCACAAAAGGGAAAGAATATTGTTTCAGACTATCCTATTAAGACTGAGTTACAAGTGTACAGAGTAATCAAAAGCCAGGTCATATCATGTCAAAAATACCCTTCTAACTTCATTACATGAGAATTACCAATGTATTGTAAATGTTTTAATTTGTTTCATATGTTGCTAAGAATAAAACAAAAGAAATAAAGTTTAACAGAACAGACACGCACACAAAAAAAATGAGAAAAGGATTGCTAGGATGAAACAAACAGGCAAATTTGCATACGACAATAAATGCCTTTTAGACAAAAAAAGTTTTTTGCGATATGAAGCAAAATTAGGTGTGCAACATATACTTAAAAAAAAAAAAACAATAATGCTAGTTTTCTTGAAAAGTAACAGAAAAGGTCAACACTTTTTCAGCAAACACACACTCCTGGAGCTAGCTGATTACAGACTATCACAAATTACAACTTTAATATGCACAATCAACAGCAACTCTTCAATTGCGCAACAAGGAGCGCTCAAATCGCAATCGTGACACAATGGGTCGCACATCTCAAGATGATTCTTTCACTTTACCACCATCACCCTCAGAAACAAATCTCTTTCGCCCCCTGTGAAAACAAAAGTTTTTTTTTTCTCATAATATTGAAAAATTGTGCTTGCTGCAATATGCTTCTTTCTTTGAGAGATATACTTCATACTTCTAACTTCTACTGATATGACTGAATCTTTTTCAATATTTCAAAGCAGCCAAATCAGTCTTACCTCTCTCCACAATACCAAGCTTTCCTATCTCCAAGAAGTAAATGTTTAAAGAAAAAAAGTGCCTGTACTACACTCAGAAATGAAAAATTAAAAAAGTAAAAGCACCCCTTTAAAAAAAATTTTTTACCTCTTATTGTGGTTCTTTACACAATCTTTTTTTCTTTGGTTATTTGCATTCCCTGATGATAAATAATCAGAGACTGATTCTCATGAAGAAAAATCTAAATTTGCATCCGCATCGGTTAGAAAGAAAAAAGATCTTTTGAAAAATGACTGACAGACCAAGACATAAATTTAATATGATACTGTTTGAATCACATTACAACTGCAAAGACCACGGTATAAACAAAACTGGATTGCCTTTGAGTAATTTACACACCCACTGGTAGTACATCCCGAAATGGTATATTCTGACTACATAAACAAAATAAGGCATGAAGACAAAACAAAGGGAACTTGTGAACATCATACCTTTGAGGAACATCATCCAAAATAGCTTTGGATATGACTCCTTCTCGATGACAAAGTGTCGCAAATTTATCTAACAGTGTATAAGCATTAGGAACATCCAGGCAGATGTCAGCCATATTGTCAAAAATCCGTCGAAAACCCTGTGGGATTACAGAGACAATTCAATAAACAAGTTAAAGTTGAAGGCATTTAAATAATGGCAGAAAAAATAAACACAACTGAATTGTCTCTCAAGTATTCAAACTTTCTTGCTTCGGTTTACTTCCAATGACATAATAAAAATAAATTTTTAAAAATCTAAAACTGGTCCAACTGGGATATTAGATTTAGGTACTGGTCTTCATCCTGGATTTCAGATTTTCAGAGAAGATTAAAACTAGAGCATGATAGCATACAAAGCTAAACTCTAGGAAAAGCAAAAAAAAAAGGTTGAATAGAATGGCCTGGGATCAATTAGACAAAAAAAAACAACACAACTCGGACTTCAGCAATAAAAATGGATCACCAGTTATTTAGGAAAAAATTTAAAACGATCCCAGAAATTTACGGGAGCATAAATACTTATAAAGTGACAACAAAACTATATAGTTTCAAAGGTCTTTTATCCCCACAGATAAAGGTGCGAGTGCCAAATCAGGTACCTTTATTAAAAGAATGAACAACAATGGACTTATCCTCTCTGCTTTGAGAAATCAAAAGTGGCTCCTCACACTTTTGGAATATAATATTACATTGCAACTTACCTAAACAGACCCCTTTATTGCAAAGTATAGACGATCTATACACAGGCCAGTTTGCTCCAAACACACACATGTACAACAAAATGAATCCACCCAAAACATCTGATTTTCCTGACCAAAATTTGAAAACATCTTCTCCTCCATTAAACTCTTTGAGAAAAGCTGAAAAAGATATCCAAATGTAGGAATACCTAGTTTCAGCAGATTAATAAATATGTGAATTCACTGTATTATCATTTTTTGCTCATCTAGGTTATGCAACTTTCCATATCTTACTTGACAATGATCAGAGATTTAGACATGATATTTATGTTTATTCTGTCAAGAAAATGAAAGATTCTTCTTTACCTGGTTGAATTGGTCTGGAGTTATAATCACACTTGTATCAAGAGATTTCAAAAGTTTGACCATCATGTCTGCTGCTCTGTCCGTTGATATCTCCAAGACCATATTGACTGCCTGTGGAGTATTATGAACATCAATTCCATATGAGACTGTTGATGATCTATTAAAGTGCTCTGCATGCAAAATAATTGTAAAGAAATTTGTAAACTTTTTTTTTGGTCATATAATAGTTTTAAATTATGATTTAAAATGATAACGAGTATTAATGCTCAAAAAAAAAAAAAAGAAAAGAGAGGCAAATGATAGAGGTCAAAATCAAAGCATGTGTGGCAGTTTTGTTTTGAGACAAGTTAGTATAGGCAAAATGATCAGCTTGTACTGTTATCAAGTTGACCAAGGTTGGATCCCTACAGTTTTTCAAGGTCTTATTGCCTTTAAATTTTCCATTAGAAAAAGTTCACGCACACATCCTTGACCTCTATTATATCAATAAAACTTTGACTTATGGTTTTGTTATCTCATTCAAAAGAAATTGAGTTTGCATGCTTTGGATTCAGATAACCACTAAAGGACTTTTGTATTTCAATTTTTTTTAACTTATCTTGCTCCTCATGCAAATTTTCCAGTGAAAAAAAAAGTCGTTAAATAAAAAAACTCTAAAAGACTACAATTTTCCTCGAAGAAATTGCAAAGAGGCAAGATATGAATTAGAAGGCTTTGTAACTCTTGAGAGTCTAGGTATTTTAAGTCTTTTAACACTATGAATGGGTAAGATTCACAATAACTATATAATTTCTCTCATAATGGTCAAAATGTTACTATGAATTTCAATTAAAATAGCTTTTACTCCATACCTCATAAACAAGCTCATGATGAAAATGTGGAACTTCCAAATCCGTGAGACATCGCGTTGCTTCAGCAATGTCGCCTGAGGACAAGTATTCTTTTAGAAGCATCACCATCTGTGGGCCACCATGTAAGATAAAATTGAATCCGTTAGTAATTTAATTGACACATCAAGATGTGTATTGCATAAAAGGGTCAAAAAGAGTTTTCACTGATGTCCTATGAAGATGTGCCATCCACAAAACTCACAAAAAAAAGTTAACATCAGCCCCAATTCAATGATATTGGTGCCTTCAACAAAACTTAAAAAATGTTAAATGCTAACCATCATAATTTTAATACTTACTGCTTTTTAATTCAATTATCAGGCCATACGCTGGTGGCTATTAAGTAAAAAAGAACTCAAATGATACTGTTCTCGGAACATTAAGTTAAAGAGAATCTGATAGAAAAAATTTTCATCAAAGAAGCTGAGCTAGCAGAGACGGAAGTTTACATTAGAAACCTAAGAAGACATGCCGATTAACTTAGCTAAGTATTATCTCAACTTCCAGCCAAAGTAATTCAGACACTACTTGAAAGCAATGAGGAACCAATTAAGTCCGAGAGAAAGTTAGGGAAATTAGGCTTGGAAAAAATGATGCACCTTTCTTTTTTTTTTTTTTGAATGATTAAAAAGCACGTAAAATTATGATTATTCCTCAAAGACTAAAAAACAAAAAAGAAAACTTTGATCTCCTTTGGAGCTATTGGTTTTATTTTTTTTTCCCTCAGTGTTTAACATCTCTGCACTACTTGCTCTACTGAGATAAAGCAGGCTAGGGAGTAATTGTTAAGGTATAATTTATTTTTACTTTTATAACTTTTATAACTTCTAGGTAAGCTTCTTTCCCCCCTTTTTATTTTATTTTCTAATGAGTGTTATGCTTGCCCTGCAGATAAACTTTTACTGGTTCCTTCCGCATTCATTCCACAAGCCATTATGAAATCAAAACAAAAAAATATAGCCTGTAGCTCTGGATAAAAGTAAAGGGAAAAAAATCAAGCCACTAAGATCTAATCTAGATCTATTTTAGTCAGCCTCACAAGTGTTCGCTATGAACCATTTTATCAGGATTAGCTTGAATGAGCTTCAAGTTCCAACCTGACGTTAATGTAATATACGCATTATGTTAGATCTAAATATTTAAAACTAAGCTTATATCTAGTGATCATGAAACTTCAAAGGAATAGGCTTCCTATGTGCATTTCTAAAATATAGGCCCAGAAATTTTGTGATTTGATGTTGGTGATTATCAAATCTAGATCAAACTTGGTGAGATAGGATTGCACTAATCTACCTATAAAAAGGAAGCACAAAATGCATTGCTGCTACTTTTGTTAAACTATAAACTTCAAAAGAAGAGCATATTTTGTAGATGTGCGCTATTCAGGAAACAGATTCACATATGTCGATATCATTTTATCCAGTCGTGTAATGTTTGTGTAGTGAGCCTAAGAACTTAGCCGTGTCTAGTGAACCTAGTTTACCCTGTGAGAAAAGTATTTTTGAACTCTTGTGGTCTAGATTCTTCTTGAATTTCACATTGAGTCCTAGCATAATGACAATTTGACTACTCTTGTTGCTTAGCCAATAAAAAATCCCTAATTTGATTGGACGTTATTTATAACCCACGATAGCATCTATAATTTCTTACAAGACTATCTTTGTTATCACTGGTTGCAATTTTATTGCCCATTACACATTGCCTTGTAATCTCCTATGAATTATATAATTCATTTTTTTTTAAATAAATTGATCAGATTTGGCACAAATTAGAGTCGAAGTCGTGTGATGAGATCAGACTTTTTGTTTATGAGTCAACTTTCTGTTTTACAAAAGTCTACCTCCAGCCGAGTAAACAACATTGAATTTCATTGTTCAGATTAAAAAGTTTGCAATTCATACAAGCAGACTTCAACATTATTTTCTACAGAGGAGTCATGTGATTAGCTGTGTATGTTTCATACCCCTGGATGAACAGAGCCAAACTTCAATTAAATTTAACAACACTATGATGATATACTGTGAAGCAAAATAAGTAGCTTTGGAAACATAGTTATTCCTGTTTTTCATCATTTCTTATTTAAATTACAGCCATTGACTTAACAAATATATTTAAGAACATGTTGGTTAAGTGCGGTCTGTAACTTTTCAAAAGGCCTGACAGATAGAATATCAGACTTACTTGTTTAATAAGATATTTGACAGGCCTGATGCCACCTCCGGTTCCCCAGATGTTGTCAAGCCTGACAATGCCATGTTTCTGAGTCAGCAAAATGTCAGCCTTTGAAAGCGCTTCTCTGTTAACAGCAACAAAAAAAAAAAAAGAAATATCTTTACTCATCCTCAAATACTATCAATGAAAATATATGATTATTGAAGTTCAGTGGAATCCTCAAAAATCAAAGTCTGCTCATTTGAATTTCTAAATAACTGAATTTTGCCAGAGTATAGGTTATTTTTAGAATCTGACTCATATTTCGAACTCTTTCATGTTCAATGCTATTAATTCGAAGTTGATACCACCTCATAAGGCATAAGAAAAGTACTACAAGTGTGTCTCTGTAGCCGCAAGCAATGCTAATCACTAGGAGAAGGACGAAGCTGATACACTGAGAAAGAAGTGCCACTACACGGAGTAACACAGATAGTGATATTGGTAGAAACGTGAACACACTCATTCAAGGAGTGATCGGTTCAGTTATGCACCTTTTTTTGTAAATTGAATCCTCTTAGTCCCCAAAAGAAATAATTAAATATATTGATTATAAGTTGACACCGTGCTTTAGAATAAAGTCTTACACTAGATCTAGAGTAATTATGATCCACAGTGATAAGCTAAAATTGAAAATTATTTCTATATGTAGCTATATTAATTTTGTTAGACTAAGAAAGCTGGTAGTTTTTAAGACTGTAGATCTGGTAGACTTTGTGAAATATATAAATTCCCGATGAAAAATTCAGTCTCTTAAGTTGTAAGAATATACTACAAGTTCGTATTTCAAATAGATATTTTTTTTTCCAAAAAATCATATCAATCACCGGGGTTGAAAGTTTCTACGGGAATTCATATTTAATTGTTTTATAACATAAAATGTATTTGGATTAAAAATATTGTTACATTTTGAAAATATTCATTCCGAAACAAGAGCATTGTCATAATTATAAACTCGAACATTTCTTCACTACTAAGGTTGACATTTTGATATCATTAAAAAGAATCTGCTTTATGTATGATGAAAGTTATTGCATTGTATTGTTCAAAACTTGGGCTTCCAAATGAATCAAAGCACAAAAAATAAAATAAAAATATCAGATCAGAAATATTGCAATATAAAACCTACTGAAAATTATGAACCTTAAGAACCCCAGAGAATGCACAGGCATACTTGTTGGTGCTGGTTTGATAGTCGCTCTGATAAGACATGGTAGAAAACATGTTTAAAAGTTCAATAGGTTTGGGGTTGTTTTTTTTTTTTTTGCAATGTCGAACTCTAAAATATATGTGGGGTACACAGTCAGTTAAGGTAATACAAAAGTAGCAGTCTACCTGGTATTTTCACAGTCCGATTTATTGTCATCATTTTGAATATATTTTGGAGGCAAACAATCATCAGCTACAGCTCTTGCCATGAATTTGCCAACCACCTGAAACATGCACAATCATAAATACTTAAAACCATTCCATGCCAAAATAATTGAAATAATTCAAAAGCAAAATTAATTTCTTCAGTAAAAAGAAATTTCGGAGATGGGATTTGATGATGAAAGGGCAAATAACATGAGGCTTTAATAACGTCTAAAATATTTTTTTGACAAACTGGCAAAAAGATTTCAATAATGTTTACAGATCAATAACTCTAGTGGAAATTATAAAGTAAAGAACTGCCTTTCAACTCCACAAATGTGTTTATTTTAGAAATACAAATTTACCTCAGGGGCATGAGGTGCATCTATCACAAGATCTGATAACTTGCCAAGGATCTCAGTAAAGCCTGCCATGATATCTTCATGATGCAGCACTTGACTGTATAGCTCTGACAGGAGGACGGAGGTCATTTCACATTGAGCAGCTTTGTGGTCAATAGCTTTGCTGATCAAAAACTCAACAAGTTTTGGTTTTTTCTGCCCGAGGTTCAAATCAGATAAGCTACTCTGAAAATGCAAAAAAATGATACTGGTTCAAATAAGTGCTGTATCTCCATAAAAAGGTGAATAATAGTTTATAAGAGGAAAGGAAAAAAGGTCATTCTATGCCAAAAATGGAACTGATGAAAATGAAAAAAGCAAAACAAAACAATAAGATGGCAAAGTAGTGTAAAATCTATAGACATTTGTGCAAATAAATGTCTATTTTAAAATTGGTCACTTAAAAACACTCCTCTTTAAAAAATTATTCAGAAAAAATGCTTTTTCAAAGACTCTTAATTGTACAGTAAATAATAAACTAAGAAGCACATTTTGTCATAAAAACTTTGCATATATATCAAATCCACCAAATTAGACAAGAAAGTGTATAGCTCTAAGTTAATATGTAACTAAGCAACTCAGTCTTGTAATTCAGCCTGAAACTGTAAACAATGCTTACAATGAATTCTTGTGGACTGTTATTCTCATAGTACTCTAATACAGCAGGTTCCAAAACTTTCTGCAACTCATCTTCAGTCACCTCAGGATCAATTTCTTCAATAAGGTATTCTTCCTGAGGATGAAGATCCAATACAAAGAGTGAGCATAGATGCACAATATTAAACTAATACATTTGGGCACAATTATATGAAACATTGATCAGTAAAAAGAAAAAAAATGGCTAATCTCATCTGCTTTACTAAAGAAATTTTTGCTTTGTTTGCGTATATTCTCCACCTTTTCATCAAACTGATGAAATTTCGAAGAAAAAAAAAACTACTCATAGAATAACCTGCCTCCGTATACAGAAAACACACACAAAAAATGATAACAATTACAATAAGCATGCAAAGATGGTATTAAAGGCCAGTAAAAAGGGCAAGAGGAGAATAGGACAAGGATACCAAAAAAGAATGAAAAAGGAACTGGCTTTTTAAAGGAAATCTTTCTCATGTCCTAGGAATTGACAAAAAATTTTTTAATACATATTAAATACTCTACCATCACAATGAAAAAAAAAAAAAACCAAACTTTTCTTACTTCTTAAAATTGCAATATATGTTTCATACATTTCCACATCAAACTTTAAACTTGACATCTATTTTTCAAACAGGGTCAAATGTCTTTGAATGTCCAAACAAAACTTGCTCAGTCATATGATAAGTTCCTCAAAGAATTCAAGGAATTTATCCTTGACAATATCTACTTATTTCGCATCAACTTTCAATTTCAATGACCACTGAGTCATAAATAGATAATTTGCCTAAATTCCTTCCCACCTAACTTGAGATGATATACATACATATATAAACCAAAAATATAAATGACTCTGTATATTACACTACACATTTCCCGAATTTTCTAATTTGCAATGAGCAACAAACTTCGGAAAACAGCCTTATTTGCTAATATTTAGTGCATCTGGCAATCACACTACATCATCATCATAATGGTTCAATTGTAGGATTTTACAGCTGTAATTGTGTATCACCATATGCTTATTGTAAGATAAATGTGAAATCTATGTAGCCAGTGATTTTAAGATTTCTTTTAATAAGCTCAGACCTCATGCTGTTAGAACTGGAACAGTCCCAAAAAATTCTCACCATACAGATCTTAAAAGCAGCAGGACTGCAAATTTATTCACTGCTTCACTTGAAATGTAAAACTGTCTAAAAAGGTGTTGAGATAAAATCATTTTTTTTTTGGTTACCCTCAAAATCTCAATAGCTAAAATAATTTCTCATAAACACACTCTGATCTGACATAATTATATTCACATTTAAGGCAACCATGGATCATGTACCTCACTCGCTGAATCATAGTTTGGGTCGTGGGAGTCCTTACAATGACCATCCTCGCTAACTTCCTCTCCCGGCTTGCCCCAAACACCCTTCCCACCAGCACCACCTGAAAGATAATCACAGTTCATAGAAAACATAAAATATCTGAATATCAAATTCAGGATAAATTTTAATTGATGGCTAAAATCTTCCAATAAGTTAATAACTGTTAAAATGAGATATGTCACAGCTTACTTTTAATAAACACCATAATGATATTTCCAGTTCCGAATGTTCTCAAAATAGGACCCTGAAACAGTGAAAAAAATTGTAATAGCAGTACAATTAATTTCAAAAATTATGTATGTTGTATTTACCTTCAAATTAAGTCAACTTAATAAAAATGCTTTTCACTGGGAAGAAACCACATCAGCATAATGACTCACAAAAAGTCGTTTGTGATTTTGTCTTAGGTGATGAGTCTTTCAATGCACTAAATTCATCTTTCCAAAAATCTACACCTTAAAAATCCACCAGAAAATAATTCATACCTTAGGTTTTCTTGATTTTCTTGGTTTTGAAGTTTTAGGCTCTTAAATGCATTTTTTTTTCACATCACAAAAAAATTTTTTTTTCCGCCTTCATCACAATACAATACTTAAAACGCCTTTCTCTTCTACTTAATTCTAGGGGACTCAATCCATTCTATGCTTGTGACTTAGCTAGTACCCTACTTTTAATAAATGTACTAAAGTTGTCTTTTCACTGTAACAGCAAAAATAATGAAAAAAAGGGGAAAAAACTCACTGACACAGTTTATACATAAAAGGATACAAAATGAATAAAAAAATTGTTGCATCAGCCTAAAAGTAGGATGTAATATGTTCATTAGCTTATCAAAAAAAAAAATATATAAGTACACTAATATGTTGCTGCAATTCCATATTAAATTCATGCAATGATATATACATAGTATTAGTCCCTTAGTGTACCACTGCCCTGCCCTTCTCTATAAAGACTGCTAATTTGAAACTTTCAAGAACATATATGGGCTTTTCATGATGTTATTTCCCACTAATATGTTTTCAGAACACAAACATGATTTTCTGTTGAGACATTTCATGAGTTAAAACCAGGAATAATAATCAATGTGTCAATTAGATATAAATGGGCTCCATTAACTTCTAGCCTCTAGGATATGAGACAAAATAATGTTTTTCGATGAAGTAGGCTGAGCATTTAATAGTTTTGAGGCTTAAACTATTGCAATTGTGTCTGATCTGAATTTATATCACCAATCTAGATATCTAGATTTTAAGATCTAGACAAATGTATTGGCCAAGATCGTCATTTTAGGTTTAGCTTATCAAGAATAGTACCTTAGTGCAAAGGGCTGTGAACATCTGCAGAAAAATTCTTTTTTACGAGCTTCTAGATTGGATCCTCTATAAAAGAACTGCCTTAAACCTGCAATAGCAAAACAAAAACACGACCACGTGTTTACCTTTCTTCGGTAGTCCTCGGCCTCGTCCGTCTCTTGATTTCCGACTATTCTTGGAGAGAGGCAGTGCCTTTTTCGCTTGTGCTGCTGCACCTTCAGATCCAAGTTCATGATTTCCAGTCTTACCCAAGTTTCTCTTCGCTTTCCGGATCGGCCTGGACGACAAGTCACCCGATAGTTCAGCAATGCTATCAGCTGCCTCGGCACTATCCTCTGCACCATTCACCATGTTAGTTTCGCCATCTTGGACGGAATCTGTTCCCACTTCCATAGCAGAAGACATGGTTTGCAGAACAGCTGAGCTGCGCTTAAAAACCACTTAAAAGGAGTTTTGCATAAAATCTCGATGAGTCTTTTGAGCCACTGAAATCAGTCTAAAAGATGCTAAAGGCTTTAAAATTGCAAAGGTCGATGATAGTAAATTACTCACAGTTTCTTCTCTGCAAGAACCTCCAATGTGTTTACAGTCTCAAAGCTCCAATATGATTGGTTGTTAACTGGACCTTTGCCGTGTGTGTGGCGACGTAAACACAGAGGTCACGTGATATTTTGACCTCACGACCTCGTTTCTATGACCCACAGAGGTGAGGTCACGGTTCTGCACTTTGTAGGACAGAAAATTTGATAATTATTTATAAGCATCAGCAAAAACATGTTCCCCAGGCATTCGATTATGATCCAGGTTAAAGACCTGGATTTAAATCTAGTGCAAGGTGAATCTATAATTAATTTCGCTGATCTGAAAAAGATATGTGAAAAAAAAATAACTGTACACATAGCCTGGAGAGGTCAAGACTTAGGCTTGGGTGGATGTAAATTTATTATTAGTATTAGGCTATTTGAACAGTCTTGTTAAAATAGAACATAATTTATGTTTATATCAATTCCTTGTTTATTATCTCTTTTGGAAATGAACTTGATTATTATCTCTTTTGGAAATGAACTTCCAAAATCTAATGGGGATTTTTTTTTCCCATGTTGACGTCATACCAACAATCTTCCTACACTGAAATCGGTTTAAAAATAATACCCATATCTACAGAAAAAGTGTTTATGATTTAAATTGTTCCCTTGGTTGGATATCCAAAATAAAATATTGGCTACATAAGTTTCTTCTCTCATCGTCCGTTCAATACGTTTTTTTCCCGATTGTTTCAAAGTGTAGAGTTTACAGTGGATTTGCCTCCAACCTGCGGGCGACCACATAGAGAGTCGTTCGCTCGAGTCCGCGTTTTTGTGCTGTCAGGGGCAGTGAAAATAAAAGAATGCGCTGATGAAAACAATTGCGTCTCACATAAACAAAGCTATAATTGAGCACGCTGCAGTAAGGAGCGGCACTGGCGTCGTCGGCAGAATCCAAACTACATTCTTTCCAACACTATTTAAAGCTGTCATTTTGAACTGAGTCAAGCAGCTTATTAAAATATCACTCACTGACAAACTACTATCAGTTCTTGTGCTTTATTTCCACTCAATCTGTTTGTGACATCTTTTGTTTTCATGTTTCTACTCTTTGTTATTTTATGAATGAAAGCTTTATAATTGATTGCAGCCGATTTCTCTATTGAAACGGTCTTATTTGCTCTTTCCATGTCGCGACAGATAGTATATATAATCATATATATATATATATATATATATATATATATATATTATTATTATTATTATTATTATTATTGTTGTTGTTGTTGTTGTTGTTGTTGTTGTTGTTGTTATTATTATTAATAATATTATTATCATCATCATTATTTTTTTTTACACATCCAACGAGTAGGAACGGGGACGTAAAATAATAAAAACTTTTTAAAAAAAATTATCTGTTTGTTTTTCTGTCGTAGCAGTCTATTTCTTTGTCTTCTACAAGTCTTCTTTAAGCACTAAGGTTTAACCAAAATGTTTCCACGGGCATTCTCATGTCGGCATAAAACCTATCAGGGTAAGGCTTAATTAAATTGTCAGATAAAATGGTGGTATTTAGCAAGGAATGCTCGCTCTTTATTTGTTTGTTTGTTTGTTTGTTTTTTAATTATGTTTTTAATTTTGTGAAGTCGACATCTAGTCTATGTTTGGCCTGAAAACAGACGGTCCATAATAATAATAAAAAAAAATCTTGTTCAGATGACGAATCCATTTCACACCCTCTCTAGTACTAACAGCTTTTAGCAAACTGTAATCAAATAGCCTCGTGGAACAGCTTTATCTATGTGGGGTCAAACAGACACTTTCCAAAGTTGTAGCAGCTGACAGCACGGCTGTGAAAAGTGCGGCATCGAGTGACTTTCTCTCTATAGTAAGTAAGTTTTAGGCAAAGAGTATAGGAGGGAGGGTGCGGTGGAGTAAATGAAACAAATCTCGCACAATACTTGTGGCATAATACAACAAGGAATAGACCTTTGGATAAGCCATTGTTAAAAAAAAAAAATCAAAATTAAAACCACTTTAATTTTTATATGTAAATGATTTCAACTTTTTCGTCTTAGGGAAATCTGAAGAAACTCAAGTTAGGTCTGCTTTATCTTGAACTGGAACAATTTTTAGCGGAACACTATGGAAACGTAACACTGACAGGTTAACTTCATCGCTCTTATCTCAGGTGAATCAGACAGCCGGAACCTCGACGCGGTACATGGTTGGAACCAGAGTTTACCCCCTTTGGTTTAAATCCAACATACGTGAGAATTTGGATATTTATATGGTCTTTCAATCGCCATATCCGCCTACAGTACCACCTATATTTATTAGAGACCCTCTACATCTCGCCCTGTAACGTATCAACTATCATTCTTCTACACGCGCATTCCCATTTGAATCAGGTGTAAAACCCAAAAAACCTTTTCCCATTTTTGAATTTTGATTTCTCTACAGACACTAACCAGCCCTAATATTTTATTCCAAACTCGCGCTCCAGCCTTATCTTACCCTCATATCAACGAGGTCACGCCCTCTGCCATCACCATCCCTAGCCATTGCACTGAACCTTGAAGCATTCTGCGCACTGCCCCTCCCCCAACCAATCATTTGTCCCGTCTGAGCCCAGCTCCCCCAATGTTTTGTATAACTTGTTGAAGTCAATTTTTTCCTACACACTCTGATGAAGCCACAATAAAGGCGAAACGTTTTTATGTTTAATCTATACTTGTGTTGTTTCTTTTTTTAGTCCCGTAGTTATAAAGTGGTGTGCCTGTCTCTTTTTAAACCCTTTGGTTTAGGGCTTCATCTTTTCAGTCTCGCGATGCCCGTTTGACATATTGCCAAAAAGGCTGAGATCATCGCGTTATCGACTTAATTTATCCAGGAGAAAAATTAATAGTCAGAATAAACATATCCCTGTGCTTTGTGGATACAATATTTCAGGAACCATGTAAGTCCACCGATCAGCTTAAAACTAGATCTATGGCATTTTCAGAGGGATACTTTTTTGCTGAAAATTGTGATTGCTTTTTTATCCCAAATTATGACTGTTTTTATGAGACAATCAGAGTGCTGGTGGAGTGAGATTGTTTGGTTCCAACATGCGGTAAGGAGATCAAACTATTGTATCACAGGAGGCTTTCTCTAACAATTCCTTGTATGTGTGTGTCACTGTAAATTGGGCAGTCACCAGCATCTCTAAATCTCTCAATCACTCTCTCTCTCTCTCTCTCTCTCTCTCTCTCTCTCTCTCTCTCTCTCTCTCTCTCTCTCTCTCTCCCTCCTCCCCTCTCTCTCTTTCTCTAATTTTATGAAACTCGTGGGGTCAATCCTGATGTAGTTAAATCCGGCAATGAAAGATTAATATAGGCCTAATCCTCAACTCTAATGTGGAAGCTGAGATTAAAATACCACATTTTTTATGTACATATAACACTATAACCACTTCTTCTGATTTTAATACTGGCACACGAATTGTTAATTTATTAAAATTAAAGATCTGTTTTCAGAGGTGCTTCCTCACCCAGCCGATTTTTAAAGTCTAAATCTGACCAGCAATTAAACATATGAGCTTGACCATGCTACTATACCGGTATTAGGCCATCTTCTCGCTAATGTTATTGGGACAAAAATAAACAATGATTCCCTACTGTGCAGAGAAAGCAGCTTGAGACTATGATACCTCAAGGAGACGACAATAATTGGGAAACATTCTGAATTATTTTTCCCATTTATTATGTGCAAACCTAGCTAAATGGTCTCTGCTTCTATAAAGATGGCAGTCAGTTGTTGTTTTTTTTAGGAGAAAAGACAAGGAAGGAAATTGTTGGGAGTCAGAGAGATGGGATGATACTTACACATCACCTTGAACTACATAGGAAGCAACTAGTATTGGAAAGTTGTCAACAATGCCATTCACAGTTACCGCAGCTGTGCCCCTTGTAACCTTCCATCATAAAATACATCGATGACGCGCCAAAGCAACTGTTTTAATGATAGCTGTTTTCAGTACCCAATACAGGGATTACAAGTAGAAAAAAAAAAAAAACAATATCGCTTTCGACGTCTCAACACACCACTTACAAAAATATTCGCTCAAGTTTTGAATCAACTCCTAGCCTAGCTGGTGCTTGCACATCAAGCTGTAGCGTTTGCTCTGCCTACATCAATCAAAAGCATTGACACTATTAACCTTACCAATGCGCAGAGGTGCGCATCTTCAAGTTTATTTTTTTTGTTTTTACACAAAGCGCTGAGGAGTAGAAAACAATTATAATTTACAAGCATTATTGCCCGTTCAAATGAATAGGTGGTGAAGACAACTACATTGATGAAATAACTTCACAATAAAAAAAATTATAATTCTCCAGAACCATGTAAATACAATAAAGAAAAGCAAACTTTAGAATAATGAAAAGGTGGGGAAGACTAATACATTATAGAAAAGCAAATTTTACAATAGCAGGTATATGTCCTACAGAGCCATACAACTACATTCAAAGAAAAACAAGCTTTTCAACAACAAATTTATACCTCTTTCAGAATCACTCAAAGTATAGTTTTAAAATTTAGAACCTTCAGACATTGGAATTCTTCACACGTTCTCACGAAGACATTCTTTTAAGCAGCCCTCTTTTCAGTTTGTCTCTCGAACGAGACCATAATGTGTTGCTGATGACCCATTACAGATGCAATGTAGTGCTCGACCTGATGTCATGAAAAATGCTCTGCAATGCAAAGTAAAAACTAGCAACTGCGCAGACAATGTTATAGATAAAAAAATTTGCAAGACCCAGGTTTTTAAAAAAAAATTAATAGATTACAGAACGTTGCTAAAGCATATATAACTCATGCAAGACAAATAAAGAGTGGTAAGTTAATAAAATGGCTTAACTATATATTGACAATTAGTGGATCTGACGTAAGTTAATATTTCATGGAATTCGTTTTTATTGGTTGCCAAATCTAAAAGCGTAAAGATTCTTTTTACGGTTTTATTTCATTGGACTGTGGTGAACGTTAATTTATAACAGTTGGAGACTCTAGACTGTTTATTTCTTTTTTTTTCTTTATAATATTATGTTTTGTTTTGTTTATTCTTGAAAATTGGCAACTGATATCAAAGAAGCTTTCATAATGCTAACGAAGTTCTAAAGAATGAAAAATTAATTATTTAAAAAAAAAGCGATGTGCTAATCGTTGTTAATACTGTTTTAATTCTTTATAACGCAGGATCTTTTTTTTTTTTTTTGGTCAGCATTGATAAGTTCAACTTAAATTTCCGATGATCACTAGCGGATGCTTGGCTTGGGTAAGGACGCATCGAATTTCTTACCGGTTTCTGACGTGCATATTGTTTTGGACAGAGTTAAACCACTCTACTTAAGATAACTATTGATAAAATAAACAGTGTTATTTCCTCTTTTGATAACCGTATATGGTACATAGGGTAGCCAGATAAAATGGGTACCATTACCGTGTGTTATTAGACTTACGTGTTCAGTTGGTAAAATTCTCTAGCACTTCTAGCTACGGGTTTTTAGCTGTTAGTAAAAATGTTTCATGAAGTCTCCACTTAATTGATTATTGCCCTGAAAATGACTCTCTTAAACTGTGTGCCCAATGACAGAACATGTAAGGTTTGCAATAGATTTTATCTTTTATATTCTTGTGAATCTGTATTATGATATGGTATTAAGAATTTGTAATTTAGTGATATTTTGATGCGTTTAGGCCTCTCACAAGGGAAGGCACAAAATAAATCTCCTTGCAGATGTTTTTATTTTTTCACGATCTTAATCATCATAATTATTAGGATCGATTCTTCTCCTTCTTCTTCTTCTTCTTCTTCTTCTTCTTCTTCTTCTTCTTCTTCTTCTTCTTCTTCTTCTTCTTCTTCTTCTTCTTCTTCTTCTTCTCCTTCTCCTTCTCCTTCTCCTTCTCCTTCTCCTTCTCCTTCTCCTTCTCCTTCTCCTTCTCCTTCTCCTTCTCCTTCTCCTTCTCCTTCTTCTTCTTTTTCGTCTTCTCCTTCTCCTTCTCCTTCTCCTTCTCCTTCTCCTTCTCCTTCTCCTTCTCCTTCTCCTTCTCCTTCTCCTTCTTCTTCTTCTTCTTCTTCTTCTTCTTCTTCTTCTTCTTCTTCTTCTTCTTCTTCTTCTTCTTCTTCTTCTTCTTCTTCTTCTTCTTCTTCTTCTTCTTCTTCTTCTTCTTCTTCTTTTTCTTCTTCTTCTTCTTGTATTAGTAGTAGTAGTAGTAGTAGTAGTAGTAGTAGTAGTAGTAGTAGTAGTAGTAGTAGTAGTAGTAGTAGTAGTAGTAGTAGTAGTAGTAGTAGTAGTAGTAGTAGTAGTGGTGGTGGTAGTAGGAGTAGTAGGAGTAGTAGTAGTGCTACAAGAGATCTGTAGGTAGACTGAGTAGACTGAGGCGAGTATAAACTTGAATTGGAAAGAGCTTTAATGAATCGTCCATGAGATGTTAGGTTATAGCTTTTTGAGGGTTTCAAAAAAGGTTTTATCAACTTTTGCTCAAAATCAATTTAATCTTTTTGCTTTAGAACAATTGTTATCCAGTTAGTGAATAAGAACGAGTACAAACATTCCATCTACTTGTTGTGGAAATGACAGTGAATCGATTTTAGGATATAAAGAAAAATACAGAATAGAATGGTTGCCGTATTCTCTGAATAAATTAAGGAAATCGAAAATTGTCCTGAAGGACATTAGGCTTATGCTTGCACCTTGATACTTTTAATGGCTTATTGTTTCTACCACATACATAGTCATGTATATATATATACATACAATGAGAGAGAGAGAAGGGGGGGGGGGGGGAATTGTGAACAACCTGACTGCAGATGGCTATTGAAGACAAGTACTAAAACAAAGACGATAAAAGCAATGATGAACACGCTGAAAGGAACAAAGGAGATCTTTTTATAGTTCTAATAGATGGATTCCGGAAACCGTTTAAAGTGAGTTCCACTTTCTGAACCAGACCTCTCCAAACTCACATGAGTTTCTTTCTTTCTCAAAATCTTCACATTAAGAGCGAGAGAGCGAGAGAGAGAGAGAGAGAGAGAGAGAGAGAGAGAGAGAGAGAGAGAGAGAGAGAGAGAGAGAGAGAGAGAGAGAGAGAGAGAGAGAGAAACTGAGAGAGAAAGAGAAAGTGAGATGGTGAGAGAGAGAGAGAGAGTGAGGGAGAGAGAGAAAAAGAGAGACGGGGGGAAGGTGAAAGAGAATGGAGAGAGAGCGACAGAGAGAGGGAGAAAGAAAGAAAGAAAGTGTGTGTGTGAGAAAGAGAGAGAGAGAGAGAGAGAGAGAGAGAGAGAGAGGCGCACTCTTCCCCTATCTTTATCTGACAGACACACGCACAAATACACTCAGTATCATCAAATGGTTACTGGCCTGCATTCTGCTTTGCCTTATGACAAACTCACCTAAAGTTTGTACATGTAACTGTCTCAAATAATGCAAGTGCTTTCATTTTTTTTCTCTTTAGTCTTTATGATTTTAATCTGGTCCAGAGTACTGAATTTCGTTTGTTTCTGAATGAATTAATTATAGGGATTTCCGCCTGGCGGAACAACGTGCTTGACGGGGGCTGAACAAGTCCGCACCTCAAAGCCCTGTAAGAGAGGTGTGCCGGTGAGGTCTCAACACATTCAACCAGTTGTCATCTTGACTCCACTCAAAGCCGCTTTGGGATGAAACATGGCGTATTAGAAACCTAGGAATGCCCAGTCCACCATTAACGGCAAACTGCAAAGCAATGAACTATGTTTTGACTTTTTCATGATGCTAACCAACCTTGAGAAATAATCGACTCATTGACAAAGTGACCTACTCATTCCATGTCTCTCCTACTCCTACACACACACATTTTATGAGAAAAAAGTATTATTTTTATAATAAGGTTAGTTCTTTTTTTATAAATACAAGATCTGAAGGGTTACATATGCTATAATACAAGAGATAAATATGTTATAAAAGGGCTAGGTGTGCATGTGATATATTAAAAAGGGATAAGCCTAGGTGCTTTAGATAAAGATATTCTATAATAAATGTCATAACGTAACAATTATTCAGTGCTTTACAGATTTTTATTGGTTATTATATGAGCATTCTTGGTAAACTTCATTACACGACAGGTCTGCGTGTATTCTTTAGAGTACGATAGTAAATGGGAGTACTTATGACATTGCTCAAGAAAAATAAGGATACTGCATAATTATATTTCAATGTAGTTTTCAAAATATCTCATAAATGTCGCCCAGTCCAGAGGAAGCGCACCATCATTCTGCGCTCAAAAGTCTGTTATTTGTTGAGGGCAGTATCTTGAGGAGTTGTTTGAGATCCAGGGTCGGTTGATTATTATGAGATTGTTTTTGATTCGTACTTAAGCCACCAAGTGAACGGTGTACGGCCTTCATCACCCTGACATCTCCTTCTTAACCAAATTCACGAAGCTTTCAGTACACAATAGAGAGGATAACACGAGGATGGTAATAGTCGTGGCCGTATGACACATGCGCCAGTGTCACTCAAAGTGAAAACGCCAGGCCTACATGACTGTATTGAAAGCTGAGGTGAGTAGCTCTTCACTCTTACGATCCACTCGTTAGCAGCTAGGATTTGAGACAAGTCAACAAGACACTTATGGTAAGTAGATAGATCTAGATCTATTCACTATTGTACAAGCTCTAAACCCCGTAGGATAGATATTATGATTGTATTCAACTAAAAATTACAAACTTGGATTCTAGAATGAAAACATAAAATGAGCAAAATGATACTCCTTGAATTAAGTATTTTGTAACAGAAGCAGCTATTTTGTTGAACCTTAATGTTGTCAAATCGTGATGTCAATAAAGTCCTTTAAAAAAAACAAAAAAACAAACTTCCTTTGTTCTAGCGAAATGAGTCACTCTCAGTATCCCCTTCTGTCTACATCTCATTGACATGGCTTGTGCTATTAATTTTATATATTTATAAAATACTATTTTTAAAAAAAATTGTTCTTAATTACCGAAGATTTACTCATTTATTCTTACATTGTCAATTTCTTTGAGCCTATTCTTTTTAATCTTTCCCTTGTGCTCATATTTTAACTAGCATAATTTTTTTACCTTTTTCCTTTCTCGGGGCACTGATAAATTTGATAATTGTGATTTAAGTTTCTTAATCACATTTTCTCTGTTAAAATGTTGAATTTGAATTTGATTTTCTTCCAGACTTCAAGCTGTTTATTGATATCTAATAATTATACATCTAGGCAAGGCTTCAGACTCATTTATACTTTCAGACATAATTTTTAGAAAAAGCTGATATCAAGTGAAATATTCGGAGATAAAGTTTTAATTAATCAAACGGCTAGGAATTTGTTGAAATGTTCAAGTCAAATATCAAGGTCACGTGATATTGTGTAAAATGTGGCAAAAAATAAAAGAACAACTGACATCTCGCTATGCTTTGTGGGAACGATAACCAGATTTCACCGAGATAAGTTTGAGCTGCATTAAAATGGTCATCAGTTGAGCTAGCTCAAAACTTGTGTGTATCGACTCAGTTTTTCTCTACCACCCTACCAAGATCTTTAACAACATCCTTGTTGCCCCTGGAGCATAGTTTCTCTCTCTGTCTCTCTATGAACTTTCTAGTAGAATTTCTAAGTGTAATTTATTTCCTATTAGTCTCTCTCTCTCTTGCACACACACACACACACACACACTCAAATACAAAGATATTTATACGCATCCAATTTTTCTATCTATCTGCCGATGTTTTCTTCTATCTGTCTATACTGCCTATCTATATATCTATCCATCGAGCCACCTGTCTATCTACCCATACATCCACATATCTATCTATCTCTCTGTCTATCTTATCTATATATCTATCTATCTTAGTATCTTTCTATCTATCTTTCTATCTTTCTATATATATATATATATATATATATATATATATATATATATATATATATATATATATATTTCCATTCATACATCCACCAATCTATCTATCTTTCAATCTATCGACATACTTATCGAATGTTTTATTTATCTACCTCTTGCAGTGTATCTGTCTATCTATTTAATGCTCAATTTTCTCTTTGCCCTCCCCGTCCCTTTTCTGTCTCTACCTTTCTCTGTCTCTCTGCCCTAGTGTTTATTTCTGTCTGTCAGTCTATCTAGCTGTCTGTGTGTGTAAGTGTGTCTCTCTCCCTCCCTTTCTCTCTCTCTCTCTCTCTCTCTCTCTCTCTCTCTCTCTCTCTCTCTCTCTCTCTCTCTCTTTCTCTCTCTCTCTGAATCTTTTCCTTCCGTTCTTCAGTCCTATTAATGATGCACAGATACGTGCGCACATCCATTCTTTCTTTTTCAATCTATCTATCTATGTTTTTTTCTATACTAATATCAAATTGTATCAATCAACCAATCAATCTGTCTATTTATCCATCCATCCATACCTCTATTGCTCATCTTCTCTTTTCCACCCCTTCCCCCCCCCCTCTCTCTCTCTCTCTCTCTCTGGTGTCCCTGCTGTCAATCATTAATTAAATTGAAGGTTAGCATCTGACATCAACCTTGAAAAGTCTGCCTAATACTTTGCTAAACTAAGCATTACCTTGAAAATAGGAGGAGGGAAAAAAGCTACGAAACCATATATATGGCTTACTGCCAATGTTTCGACACCTTGCATGTGATTTGGTGGTTCATTGCAAACAAATTTGTCTCTTTATGTAATCAAGGCTTTAATATTTTCGCCCTGCCAAAATGTTTGATAGCAGTGAAACTTACTTGTCCACTTAAACATTCACATCATTGTGAAATGCTAATGCATAAAGCTCCTGCAGTTTATCCCTTATTACCATGAATGACTTAGACATCATTGGTTTATGTGCCAGAGAAAATGGTTAGTAGAACTCAACGTATTTCTTTGGGAAACACCATCTCTTCTGGGCATTATACGCTAAAGATAATTTTATAGAACTTCTCGTTGATTCTAAATCAAATTGTTTCCCAAACAAACCCTGTGTTGATTTTACGACAGAAGTTTAAAATGTCAAACATATTAAATTTGAAGATTTAAATGCATGTAGAATAAGAAAATGAAATAATGAGAAATGGAACAAAAACCAAGCCAGATCATACGAAATTCGATACGTTCCAATACAATCCTACAATATTGGTATAATGTGTTTTGTTTTTTTTTTTAAATTTGAAGTTCCATACTATAGAAGTTAATGACAATATTGTAACCGAAAACGAATAACTAAAATATTCAGCACTAGCTAGACTCAACAAAAATGAAGAAAAAAATTGTTTAGGAAACAATGAGCGCCAACATTTCCGAATCCGAGCGGCCGCAGAGTACAGCCGATCTAGTTTCAGTCTTGGACGAGCGGCTGTAGCTTGCGGCCGCTAGATAGGCTCTTTATAGAGGCTTTTATTTTATCGCCAACTATACAAAGTGAAGTGAAAGCGACATCGCGAAAGTCAGTTAACTTACGCGTTAGAAATTTGTTAAAATATGTCGCAACTGAATTGAAATCTGTGCGATTGGTAATAAAAATGAGGTAAGGACTTATGGTATCAGCATTTTACATTATATGGCAATAAATAAAAAAAAAGTTAACATTTAAAAATGGAAAAAATGAATCGCCATCGCTTGTTCTATTGACTACTTTTTATATCATTAAAAGAAAGGAGCGAGACAAACATGCGAAATTTTCAATTCAATTACCATAACATTATTCATGTGTCTTGTGTTGAAGCAGGCTTTCAAGTATCCAGAACTGCACGTACAATGTTTCGTACATAAACATGCTAATATTACATATTTTAAAAAAAAATTATGTTCCTATCATCCTTCAGATCCAAATCAAGAATTACTTAGCAGAGATGTATGCAATAAAAATTTGCAAATGCTTTTTTTAAGCTTGTCAAGTGACAATCTGTAATCACATTTCCACAATTTGCTTTAAGTACATGTACTTACAATTATCCCACCCCCTTTTTTTCACCTACAGTACGCTTCACTCTTTTTCTTTCCAATTTAGGCAGACTGGTGAAATGCTCATACATATAAGACATTCATTTGTATCAAAGCACCATTTTCTAAAACAAAATGTTAACCTGAAATCAATGAATTTTTTACGTTATTTTAAATAACTTGTTTATTCTTTATTTTTTCATGCTCCAGGCTCATCTCTTGCTGTTGTTTTCTCTTGCTTGGGTGTCTTCCCTTGTCGTTCCTAGCTCCTCAGTTCTCTGCCCTTTCCTATGCACCTGTAATGGAGACAATGTGGTCTGTGCAGGCATCACCTCTCTGAGTGGTTTGCTGTTTCCAGAGTCTACTCGCAAGATACACATTATTGGCGCGAGTCTTCATTTAATTGGACCAAGCGTGTTTGGAAATCAAACTGAACATGTTACGTTTCAAGCCTGCAAAATCGGAGACATCCAGCCTCTGGCGTTCAGCAACTTACATAACTTAAAAACTCTCACGTTTCAAGCGAGCCGTATCGATAGGATATTGCCTTGTGGAATACACTCTATTTCCAATGCTGAAAGTATCAGCTTCGCGAGCTCCGAGGTAAAGGAGATAAAAGCAGGTGGACTAAGCGACATAACCGGAGTCACGAACCTCACCATCTCATCAAGTTACATTACAACAGTGGAATCATTTGGCTTTCATATTGTACAAGCTGAAGTAATATCCATCGAAGATTCTAGTGTAGACCTTATCAAGACCGCTGCCTTCTCTGACGTTTATGACGTGAAGTCTCTTGTCTTATCAGGGATCTCTTTAATATCAATCGAGGCTGGCGCCTTTTATCGTATCAGAGATTTGAAAAGCGTCCAGATCAGTGGTTTTTTCCGCGGCTTGCGGCACAATTCTCTGATGGAACTAAGGGAAGCGACTCCGGGAGACCACGAAGGTTTTCGATTTCATACCTCTCGTGTTGCTTGCAACTGCGCCTCAGCGCCACTGCTCGACTATGTCCAGCAAAACCCGACAGCCGCGGACCGCAGTGTAATTTGTTCTGTAATAGATCGACCTTTGCGAGCTGTAAAACCAGAGAAATTATGCCCAGGCTATTCGCGAGAGACATACTGCACAAACGTTACCTTGACCCCGCCGACGTGTTCTTTGGCGGTAACCAACACTTCTTCTCCCATTATTAACACAAGTTACACTGAGAGAATTTGTCCCACGAAGTCCAAGCGTGTGGTCCAAGAGACGAGCAGTGAACAGAAGAATAAGGGTGTTAACAGAGGAGCCGAGACGTTTACAGCTAACGGGTTACTTCTTGCCTTTCTTGCTTTTAGTGCAAGAACGATTTAAGCAAATCTTATATAATCCACATGGTAATTTACTATTTAAAAGACTAAAAGAATGTATTTTTTAAAGGGAAATCACTTACATTTTTTGCGATGCACAAAAGTAAAAGTTAAAATTAACCTAAAAAAAAAACCCAGATTATAATTGTGACCAATGCGAGATTTTAGCACATTGAAAAAGCGAGGGGTGTGTGAATAAAAGATATATATATATATATATATATATATGAAGAAAGAGAGAGAGAGAGAGAGAGATAGACAGACAAACAGACAGACAGACAGACAGGCACAGAGAGAGAGAGAGAGAGAGAGAGAGAGAGAGAGAGAGAGAGAGAGAGAGAGAGAGAGAGAGAGAGAGAGAGATTATGTGCTAAAGATAGTTGAGAAAAAAAGAAGATGTATTAATCTGTTGATTTTTTCATACATATTTTCACATGATGTTGCCATAAAACTGCAAATATTGAGTGAAACTAAAAAATTAATAAATAATCATTTTTACAGACTATGATCTTAATAGTGTTGATAAGCTTGATTTAAGCTAAGCCTGACCATTGAGAGTGTGACAAACTCGAGTCAAGGGACAATTGCAGTTATATTGATCAATTTTGCCTGCTAATAATTAAGTTTATGAACAACCTTTTCTTTCCAACTCAATTATCATCGTTGGACTTTAAAACAGATTTGATTTGAACTCTTATAGAAATGGCCCGTATTTTAAAGCTAAGCTTCTGGGCGGGTGATGTTGCGGTGCGTTTACAGTTTTCTTAACATGGAGGTTTCTGTCGCAACCCACAAGGCTCATTATCCACAGAGTTGTAGTGAAAGGAAAAGTTTTTTTCCAAACACGAATTCAAAATGATCTTAACCGTTTTGACACCGCAACATACTTTCGAAATAGGGTTCATCGCTGAACATATTATTTTCCCATGGCGAGTTAGGTAGACATAATTTCAAATACACTTAACGAATTGAGATGTTTTATTTTATAAGCATAATATGTCAAGAGAGGTTTTCGACTTTGTACGAGAAACAAAACCCTTGAGCGAAGCACGTCTTGCGCTCTGTGCTCACCTCTTTCCACTGCTTGGAACAGAATTGTATAGCTAAAATAAATGAATGGATGATAGATGAACATCTCTATTTTTCAAGGGCTTAATGTTGAATGAACTCTTAAACAGATAAATTAATCAGCGACGAATGAGTCTAACTAATAAGTTGCAGGCTGTGAGATAAGCTCCAAGACAGATAAACGACAGATGAGAGATAAAATGTTTGATAGAAGATCAATTCCTTAAACAAAAAGTCTGAATAATGATCAGTCGTAAATAAAACTCTGGAAAAATAGACGGTTCGATGTAAGAAAAATCCTAAATCAGACAAAGTTGTTTGGAAATGCAATCACTGTTTTTGCTTTTTAAATAAAAAAAAAAAAAGACCGACTAAAAATAAATGCAATGTTAGATGAAGATTTTTATTTCACACATTGTTTTGAAACTGTCGCGCAAAAGCAAGGGGAATTACTCGAGCTGTGTGATGAAAACTGTTCGGTTGTCACTTTCTAGGAGAGATGATCTTCTCACCTTTAGATTCCCGCCGCGTAAAATATCTCCCACCTAAGTCCAAGTTCTCTGATAACTCCGTCTGGACGTTGTGGCAATGGAAATTGTAACACGATTGGTCGAATAGGCGATACACATACATCTCTCTCTCTCTCTCTCTCTCTCTCTCTCTCTCTCTCTCTCTCTCTCTCTCTCTCTTTCTCTCTCTCTGTCTCTCTCTGTCTCTGTTTCTGTCTCTCTCTCTCTCTCACTATCTCTCTCTGTCTCTCTGTCTCTCTGTCTCTCTCTGTCTCTGTCTCTCTCTCTGTCTCTGTCTCTCTCTCTCTCTCTCTCTCTCTCTCTCTCTCTCTCTCTCTCTCACATCCTCTGTGCACTGTGCTCATGATTTATTTCTGCCTCCTAAATTTCCAAGTTCGTCGGTGGGGTGTAAAATTAATAGTTATGACAGCTACATAATGTCCTGAATTACGATCCTTAGATTGTTGCGTTGCTTTATTTCAATATGATATTGTAGCATAATTTATATCAATATAATTCAATATCCATGCTTTTTCTATTGTCTATTATGGAATACAACTTCGATTTTCTTAGTTTATTTTCTCGTTGATATTTTGATTCACGCGTTTTGCAAATAATACATCTCTTCTTAGCAATACACAACAGAGACAAACCTTGGATCTGCTACCATGTGAAAGAGAAGTTCGAACTTAGCGCTTCCCTGACAGGTTACGCTAACAGGGAGCTGTGGCCCACGTCTGGCCGGCCCGATCTGTCCGCTTGGTGAAGGTGATAGTGGTGTAGACGAAACCTCGGCTGCAATACAAGATTTCCCTCCTGATCATCACGTCGTCCATCAGCTCCAAGAGCTTCTCGCCAACCTCGATCACGCTGAGAACCGGAGGGCGCTCAGGTAGCGCGACTCTACCGGCCTGATCTAGTCTGTCCATTACACTCTCCTTCTGGCTCTGCAAGAAGCGATAATCGCGTCGGAGGCGGCCCAGAACAGGAGGGCAGCCGTGTAGCTCGGTGAAGATGTTGCCTCTGGGTTTCAGATGAGCCAGCATAGCGTACTGACCCTCGCATTCATCACAGGTACACGTCCCGCGGTAGCTCTGAAGATCTTGCTCCAATAGCTCAGAAGCCGTCATAGCAAGGTCGATACTGTCCTCAGCCTCCTCCTCATCCTCAAATTTCGCCTCATGTTCTGCTCCCAAATCATCCCCATGAGCCTCGGGAATCTCATCTACTAAGACATCTTCTGAAGGCAAGTGCAAACCTGGGTTAGCAGATTTGTTTCTATCTACAACAAGTGCTTGGTTGCGATAAACACGACCCCCAGCGCTAGACCTTCGTCTTGACGACATCCGTGCAAGTTTAGGAGGCTTGGAAACTAGCGGACCTAGCCGGAAGCTGCTATTATTAGCGTCTTCAGACTGCGGAGCATACTTCTGGCCAGCGTTTTGCCTGCTTAGGGTCTTTTGTACCTTTTTCAATTTAGCTTTACGCGTCCTGGCCCTGTAAAGGCAATCATCTGATGTTCGAGGACGCCACGAGGCTTGCTGACTGTTGTGTACAAAACTGTGGATATTGACGAGATATTTTATCAGGTGCTCCGGGTTTCGAAAGCCGATATGACTTATAGTTGGGCGTCTCATATACCCTTCCTTCAATCCATCGACGTAAAAACTCCTGCGTCTTCTGTTGGCTTTCAGTACGGAATCTGTAATTTTGAGGCGCTCTCCATAAGCAGAACGGAAAAAGTCATAAGAATGATAGCTATTAGGAAGATTATTATTCTTGTCGGAGTTCATATTTTGAGATTTATTCTTTTCTCTTTTTGTACCGACCTTGAGCTTGCTTACACCTAAATCACTTTGTTTTGAATATTGATAGTTTGGATAAAAATTCGTTGTAGGCATCCTGTGTAGCAAACCCCGCTCTAAATCGTTCTGGAGAGAAGATTCCATTTCACACATGTCTTCAGCTTTACGATAAACTTCCCAATTCGGACCCTTGGGACACTTGACCTTGGCTGGAGACGTCACACTATTTTCCGAGTTTTTGGTCTGATGAATTGTCCTCTGACAGCTTGCGATTTCGGGTAACGACTTTTGAGCGTAGCTCAGCTGCAAGTCTTTTGACGTTATTGCATGAAGCGGCTTAAGTTTTCCATCTTTGTTCTGCAGTGTTGTCTTATTAGTGGGCTCGCCAGGACATACGCGCGTAGCCGGAAATAAATTAAGTTGCTTCACCCTCGGCCTGGTGGCTATGCGGCGCTCCACTTCTTTTTTCCTGGCAAGATGCTTGAAGCTGGAGTAAAGATCTATCCTGGCTCTCCGCACGGCAGCTTGCAGTGTCTGCTGGGCAGTTAGCGCACGCTTCTTGTCCCATGCACGTCTTCGTTCCTCCAACTTCTTCTCTGTGGTCCGCCTGTTTTCTTCACGACCTTCATAAAGGCTAGAGATGTAAAGCTCTTGATTTGTTAGGTACAGCCTTTGCATGAGGTGACTTTTCGTCTCATCTGCGTGCTCCTCTGGCTCCCACAGGGAGACCAGGCTGCCAAGGGAACCGCTATCTGAACCTGAGACATTCATTAAGCTGTGGCTGGAGCTGGAGTTTTCTTCAGGCGCCACTTTAGTCCGGCTCTGTGAAGATAGAGCCGAAGACTCGCCAGACCTCCGGGTGGGGGAGCTTGCCTCAGATTTGCGCCTATCACCCGGCATCAATTGCTTCAGATCTGCCTCTGACGAGTTTGAATCTTGAACCGCCTCACGCATCCGCGATGTCTTTTTGTCGACCTCTTTCTTAGAAACCTTTCTAGTTATTTCTTTAGGCCTTTCTTCCTCAAAGAAAGGATTGTTGGCAATGAACTCAACATCCGGTATCTTCGCCATCATAGTTTTAATTTCTTCCATCTCTCCTTGACTTTGTCCTTTTGTTTCAGCCTCTTTGTCTTTGGTTTTCTCTTTCATAGGGATTTTAGCTTGGGCTTGTGCTTCTTCTTCCATCTGCGCCTGTTTTTGTTTGAGTTCGCGCAGCTCCAGTTCTAGCCGAGCTATATGATCCTTTGTCTGAATATTCTCGTGTGCAGGATACCGAACCTTGTCCGATCGATACTCCCTGTACGAGAGAGGCGCTCGCATTATATCTCTTGGTAAAGCTTTTGGGACCGGCAGGTCTGTAGCATAATCATAGTCTCCGAGGTCTTGTGCGATAAATGGGATATTTGACCTACTACATTTTTCGTAAAACACGAGCTCTATGCTCAGCTGTTCGTAGAGAAACTGAAACGAAAAACAGAGTTGAATATAATTATCGCCGGCTTTAAGAAAGCGTTTGATAATTTCAACTCTTTTTTATTTCATGAAATCTAAATCATGATGATGAGTTTAATTCTATAGATGATAAGTTAACCTCGATTGGGGATCTCTGTTCTTTCTCCTCTTTACATCTGAGCATTTTAAGTTGATTCTTTTCCTTTCCATGCAAAAAAAAAAAAAAAAAAAAAAAAACGCCAGTAAAGTATTCGAAACTCGTTTTCAACGACACAAAGTTTTACCCTTAATCTATATAAAAGATACGACACTTCACGAGATCTCAAATGATGACATTACACAGACCTTTTATATTACGTTTTAAAAAGAACGTCTATAAAATTAAATAAATTTTAAAAAAGATTGCAACTGTATAAGTGCCTAGATTTGCAACTGGAGAAGCTATCCCGTAGATTCACAACCAAAAGCTCATAATGAAGTAAACCATGCTTTACCATCGCTGTACACAAAACACACTGCCGCCACGTCCCAAAGAATATTTTCAGCGACTTACAAAACAATATTCCAGACACTTCCCACACAATATTTTCAGTGACCTCCAAAACAATATCTCAGGTACTTCCCACACAATATTTTCAGTGACCTCCAAAACAATATGCCAGGCACTTCCCACACAATATTTTCAGTGACCTCCAAAACAATATCCCAGGTACTTCTCACACAATGTCTTCCGCGACCTCCAAAACAATATGCCAGGCACTTCCCACACAATATTTTCAGTGACCTCCAAAACAATATCCCAGGTACTTCTCACACAATGTCTTCCGCGACCTCCAAAACAATATTCCAGACACTTCCCACACAATATTTTCAGTGACCTCCAAAACAATATCCCAGGTACTTCTCACACAATGTCTTCCGCGACCTCCAAAACAATATTCCAGACACTTCCCACACAATATTTTCAGTGACCTCCAAAACAATATCTCAGGTACTTCCCACACAATATTTTCAGTGACCTCCAAAACAATATCCCAGGAACTTCTCACACAATGTCTTCTGAGACCTCCAAAACAATATCTCAGGTACTTCCCACACAATATTTTCAGTGACCTCCAAAACAATATCCCAGGAACTTCTCACACAATGTCTTCTGAGACCTCCAAAACAATATCCCATATATTCCCCACACATTTTTTTCAAAGTCTCCAAAAAGAATAAAATGTGTAGCTTATTTTCAGGTTTTACTCAAAGAATACCAGGTAATGCTTTAAAGTTCTGCGCTATCTGGTTCAATAGATTTAGAAAAGCAAAATGCTCTAGATTCAGTGGGCTAACCTCAGGGTTTGTCTGATAGGCTTTAGGGAAGGGGATTTTCTTTACGGCATCCACGTCTTCAAGTAGTGGCTCAGTACCTTGTGGTTCTGCAACAGTATCTACTGCTATCTACCTTGAGGATGAGGAAAAAAAACAACTGTTGTTTTTTTTTTCGCGTACCACATTAAATCTTACTGGACCAAAGGGTCAGGAAGCGGAACAAGGACACAGAAAAAAGGGAACTAAATTGAGATATTGAAATAGTTAGAGGAGTGACAGACGTAGAAAAAAGAAGTAAAGAGAGAGAGAGAGAGAGAGAGAGAGAGAGAGAGAGAGAGAGAGAGAGAGAGAGAGAGAGAGAGAGAGAGAGAGAGAGAGAGAGAGAGAGAGAGAGAGAGAGAGAGAGAGAGAGAGAGAGAGAGAGAGAGAGAGAGAGAGAGAGAGAGAGACAGACAGACAGACAGACAGACAGACAGACAGATAAAAAGATAGGGATAAAGTGAAATAGACAGAGACACATACACACACGCACAAAACTGATAAAAAAAGCTAGCATGAAAGAGACCATTTGCGTTTGGCTAACTAATACCTTACATTTATGGTAAAGCTAAGATAAAACTATGCATAATGAATATCACTATTTTCTCAGTGCTTTTGACGTTTTTTAAGTTTCATACGGCTTTCTCATCGTATAACGCCGCCTTCGTGCATTTCATCTTACCTCGACAGAGATGAAATTCTTAAAATGTCAAGTTAAAAAACATAACTTTAGATGATGCTATAGTCGTTAAAAATGTTTGGCCTTACAATCAGTCTTGTGGATATGTCGTATATGAGCTGGTAAGATCATGGAAAACTTTGTCTATATTGAAAACAATTGCGAAGCGAAGTTCTATGGAATCACCATTGACAAATGATGCAAGTGAGCCTATAAAATTTTTGACCTCTTAGTAACAAGTACTATGATCCTCTCCTCTCGATAGAACATGTAAAGCCATTGCAAAATAACATATTTTCAAAAATAAATCGCTACAGAGATTGTGTGAAAATTGATCTTCATCAAAAGCTCTGTGTGACCACGGATGGCCGTAGATTTGCAGGTCAGTACAGACCTATCTCGGACATGGCTTCTTTTGTCAATCTTCACTGGCAATGTGTTGTTTTATCGTTGTTAATTTCATGCACAATTTCATAATGTGAAAACTGTTCTACGCTCTTTGGAAAAAAACAACAACCCAGAGTTGCTGTTCTTTCTTTAAAAATATATGAGAACTATGCAGAGCTATCAGTTGGGATCACACTTTCAAAACCTTTCAAATTAAGAACTGGATTCTGGCGCAAAAAATTCTACTCTATATTTTGCAATAACAAACCATACATGAAACTATAGAATCTGGTAACGTTTTCACTGGAACCAGCTCTAAGTTTTTATCTGCGTGTTGTTTGCGAAAGTTTACTCAGTTTACAAGATGTCATTTGAGAGGAGGTTAATTTTTTCACCAAACAGAGTAAAACGTTTTATTTGCTATTAGAACAAATTCAAAGTGAATTCAAGACAAATAAAATGCAGTAATGTATGTCAAGTCAACCATTTATCTGTTATCACTTTTGCTACACGCCTTTTGTCCTTGATTCAAGTCTGCCACGGGATATTTATTATACACAAATTCTAGGCCAGGTTATGTATACCAAAAAGACAACATGAGGTTTCATTTTTTTCAAGAATGTCATAAAATTAAATATAAATGATCTGTGAGCAAAACATAGAAAGAGTACGGTTGATCTATGTGTTGCTGTTTCATGGAAATATGATTCCGAAAAAAGAAAAAAAAACATAAAAAAAAAAAAAAAAAAAAAAGAAAAAAAAGAAAAAAAAAGAAGAAGCTGGCCCGCGATTGGTGTCTCTCAAAATTCCGAAAAAGTAATGTTAGCGGGCTCGTAGCTGCCACAATAGGGAACGCAATGTTACAGAGAGTTATGTCAATTTGTTGGAAGTCATGAGTTACATTCAACAATCAAAAGCATTTGGAAGATCTAAACAGAACGAAATAATTTGTTTAATTTATGTTTTCTTATGAGTATCTTTTATGTTTCCCTTTTTTTAAACTTCAAATTTCACACCAATGTGCATTATCTCAGACGCTACCGTTTGAAACGCTAAGAGCAATTTACATAGAGCTCATGACTTCCAGCTAGGTAGCATAACTCTTTTTTCTTTTGTGAAATCGCAATCCCTATAACATTACAGAAACTTACGTTTTCATTGTCTGTTTCCGTTTCCTGTTTCTTCTTCTTCTTCTTCACGTCTTTGACTTTTACCTTGATTTCCTCAATCACCTGTGGAGCAACGATGTCGCCTGCTTTCTGTTCATCTGCCGTCTGCACGCCACGACCTTGCGCTGCTGTGACCTTGACCCTGTTATTAGCAAGGGCGTACTGAGAGTGAAGATTGACTAGCCGCCTCCTCTCTAAGCTGAGGAGACTCCTGTTGAGGATGTTAAGGACTTCTCCGCCGATGACCCGCAGACACACCCACTCGTCCCACTCGGGAGACCTCAAATAGCTCAACAGTTCGTCTGGAATTTTAAAAACAAAAATTCTCCAATAACAAACGTAAACTATTCGAACTATTCTGAAAAAAAAAATGTTAATAACAAAAACAAACTTGGAGTACATTGAAAGCGTTGAAGAGACACCAATAAGATAATGCTAAAGAATATTTCACCATAGACCAGGAGTTTACCAACCTTGTTTAAAGTCCTGTATGAGAGCTCTACCTGGGTGGGCTCACTAGGAGGAACCACTGAAATACTGTACGGACAGTTAACTTTGAATTACTTACTCTATTTACAGACCATTCACCCGATACATTTACTTCCATAATATTTTTCATAGAATTTTTTCGTCTCTATTCTCATTTTTCAGCGTAAGATCTAACTATTACTTTACTATAAATATCGCAGACTGATAGAGGATCAGAGTAAATAAACTCAAACGATTAGTCGGTTCCTCTAGAAACAGAGAGCCTCTCTCCAAGTATGGTAGAAAACAAGGCATTAAAGCCAAAAGCGTAGTTTGGAATGCCTCAGCATCAAGTTTTAAATTTAACCTTGGTTTTAAATTGACAAAAAAATCTCTGAGTCCTTAATTTTAATATAAAAATTAGAAAGAAATTGGTGTTTATTTTAAATTTTGAAACAATTCCCTTCATATACGCAGCTAAAGAAATCAAGAAAAGCTGAGCATCCGGTTCTGCCCTGTAGTTGTGATATCTGAGATAGATACAGAACAGAGAGTGCCATGACCAGTTTCTCCTGTAATGCTCTGTAGATGGTTATAACGAAAACCATAACCACCACACTCTTCTCTAAAATTTGTTAGATACAGTTTGTGTCTCCAACTCGCTGGGCGCTCCTAACGAGCTGACTTAGCTCGCTGTTAACGAATGAACGCGAAGGAATTCCCACGCCCCAATGTGGCCATGCTAAAACCATGCTCTGAAGCTTATTGAACAAATATTTTGCATGATTTGATATATGGCAGTGTTTATAACCCAAGTCTTTAAGAATCGTATACGGTGTTACATTTAGTTGAACCCCATGACATTGTAGAAAGAGCAGAGCTCACATGCATGACAGGAACTCTTTGGGTGCTCTTTGTAATATACAATAACTTTCATGCTTGAAAAAGATTTTCATCGTTGTTTGTTTTAATCTTTTATTTTAGTTCTAGTTTAAATTGATCTGTCAGGGAATAACAACACTAGAAATAGATTTATAGTTTTTGTGACAAAAAATAAAAATCATATCATCCATCAAAAATGTTAAGTTAGCAACTGATGACAAACTGAATCTAAAACTACGAGAATTCACTTTGCTATCGGTTTTTATTCATTTTATTCAGTTGCCAAATTTACTTACGGCATTAAGTTATATTGTTGCATCTATCTTTCTCTTAATGACAACAAAAAAGTGAGTTTAACTTTTTGAAGCGTACTGTCTGAAAAATAAACATGCGTGTTTACAAATCTGCACGGTTATACATTACAATGCACCCCCCCCCCCCTTTTCCCTTACAAAAAGTTATGCCCAAGCTTCAGTCATTTTTACTTTTTAAGCCTCCTTGAACTGCTTGTAATTGCATCATACAAATATTGAGCGATGCCTGTTTAGGGTTAAAAAAGAAGGGTATCGTTGCTAAATGTGCCCCTCCCCCTTCCTTCGCCCCCCCCCCCCACACACACACACACAGACTTAAATGAAAAAAATGAAAGCATTAGGAAATAAATCGATTTGAACACAAAATAACAATATCTCTCTATCTGAAGGCCAGAGAAGATCCCTGTGTAACAAGACAACCCATTTTATCTTTTAGAAGGATGGAAGTTTCAGACGTAACACGAAAACAATAAGAGGAAACGGAGATATCCTCCCTTCCTGAGACAATCAAATTATGTGTGATATTATAACCAGACAGTATTCCAGTGCTCAGTGCTACAAGTGGAAACCCTTGCAAGTTATATGAGAATGTCAGAAGTTTTTTTTTTCCTTGATCTTTCCAATATAGCTTTGAAAAATCTATACACACATATAATTATATTTAATCTTTAAATCATGTCTCTTTTATTTACTTTCTCTTCCATCATGGTTGTCTTTCCCCCTTATTTATGATTTCGCCTTTAAAAAATGCTATTGCCTTTCTTTTGCTTCGTCGTTTTTCTACATGAGAAACTCCCACACATCTTTATTTTTGCTATTTTACCTCCCCTCCCACTCTTTTCTTTTTTTTTTTTTGCTCTTTCTAATTACATATTGATACACCTCGGTATGACTCTTAATATCTCTATACACCACTTTCTTTGTTACTCATACCTTTTTTCTTGACTTCCGAACGTTATCTATAAAACTTTGCTATGTATTTGTCAAGATTACATCAAATTTGCCCATTCTGCAAGTGGTCACAAACTCATGCATCAAGTGATTATTTATGGTGTAGACTCGGAAAGTTAATTATCTTGACACACAACTGATCTGTCTGTATGTTTGCCCCTGTGTGCGAAAATCTGTTTGAATTTTCTCTCTCTCTCTCTCTCTCTCTCTCTCTCTCTCTCTCTCTCTCTCTCTCTCTCTCTCTCTCTCTCTCTCACCCTATCTCTCTCTCTTTCTCTGTTTTGTCTGTCATATGCCTTTTTCTCTCTATTTCTATTTCTCTGTCTGTCTGTCTCTTTCTACCTATTTGTCTATTTGTTACTGACTCTGTCTATCTCTGCCCACCCTGTCGGCCTGTCTCTGTGTCTGTCTCTCTCACTTACTCGTCCTGTTCATGAGAATAAATCATACAAATTGAAGAAAACTATCGCACCATCTAACTCGATACCCTTAAGGTCTCTATTATAACTAATTTGAGCGTCCTCTCTCCCCTAACCACCCCCCCCTTCCCTAGTTCACGGACACAAGGTGAACAGTGCCGGGCGAACATCCTCCACAGCCTCGGGCGGACGGCGAAGATCCTCCAAGATTACAGGACACTGCAAAACCGGCTGAAATTTCTGCTCAACTTCCTCCAAATTGTCGTGCGATCCGCCCTGCTTGTGTTGCCAGCGGTCGGGGAGATTCCCAGGTTGGCTGGTTGTCTCCAACTCGGGGCCCAGGTCAGGGAAAAGATTTGATCTGCCCAACTGGAGAGCGGGGGAGAGATTAGTGGGATTTAACTTAATATATTACGTTACTTTATACTCTAAGTGCGCTCATCAATAATTATTTACGATGCTAGCAACAAGCCCAAAGGATAAAACCAACTGTGTAGGCTATTTTATTTGTCGGTCTTTCATAAGTCACTCAGAACCGAAATTAAAGAGACAAACTCCCTCTTAATGGTGAAAGCTCAAAAAAAATTAAGTGGTTACGTCATAGTGATTTATTTTATAAACAACTAAGGGAATACCTCAGCTTCTTTTTTTCTGACAATCACCTTGCGGTATAGTTAAGGAAGCAATAAAGTTTTCACGATAAAGAGCGCTAGTTCAAGTACACAATGCAAACTATAAGCTCTAAACAGCTGAAACGTTATCACTATGCTTTGCCGACAGAACAAAGAAAGTTCCAACCCAAGAATGTTAGGCCTAAAACTTTTTTGACACACCTGCTTTTGTCATGTGTATTTAATCGTCTGAGAATTAGTGGCACATTAAAATGCCACCAGTTCCACTCAAAGCGCGGTGAGTGTGAATAGACCCTCAAAACTACTGTTAGTAATATTTATATCGAGTATAGATAGATCTTTTAAATCAATTCTTTAAAAAATTGTCAAACTTAGTAAGTATGGATTTGATCCTCATAACTACTGCTAGAACAATACAAATATAGTGAGTATGTATTGGATCCTTAGAGCTACTGCTAGAACTATCAAAATACAGTGACTACGGATCAGATCCTCAGAGCTATTGCTAGATCTATCCAAATACAGTGAGTATGAATTGGATCCTTACGAATACTGCTAGGACGATCCAAATGTAGTGAGTATGGATTGAATCCTTAGAAATACTGCGAGGAATATAGTGAGTATGGATTAGATCCTCATAGCTACTGCTAGAACTATCCAAATAAACTGAGTATGGATTGGATCCTTACAAATACTGCAAGTACTACCCAAATAGAGTGAGTATGGATTGGATCCTTACAAATACTGCTAGGACTATAGGAACAATTAAAGTGAGTATGGATTAGACCTCTTAAGCTAGTGACAGCATCATCAATACTTAATAAGCATGGATTAAATATTCAGAGCTACTGCCAGTAAATGTAAACTTAATAAGTATGGATTAGAACCCACTACTGTTAGTGCTATACAGATATAGCAAAAATGAATTATGTCCTTAGCTTTACTGGTAGAACTATCAAAAATAAAAAACGGCTGGAATAGATTCTGCTAGAAATATATCCACAGAACTTCTGCTAGTAATATCCAAACATGGTGAGTTTCGATTAGACTTCCGAGCTACTGCTTGCAATAAATTCTCAGAAACAAAACTAATACTGCCCAAACATGTCTAGTATGGGTTACATCTTCGAAACTATTACATATTATATATCCTCAGAGCTAATGCTAGTAATATATCCTCAGAACTACTGCTAGTAATATATCCTCACAACCTCTGCTATATTCTCAGGACTATTGCTAGTAATATCCAAACATGGCGAGTATGGATTAGATTTTCAAAGCTAGACTACTATACGTATATCTTTACATGATTAATATTACTTTGTGGGCTTACATTGCTTCATTTGCCGCCGAACAAAGTTTTCAATATGATATTAAATCCAAAGTCCTGCCTGCCAACTAGACACGTCTTTATATTAAGATCTTGAAAAACCTTACCTTCCATCCAGACACCGCTGTATATTATAGTCTTGAACCTTACCTGACACAGCTTTATATCGAAACTTTGATTCTTATTTATTAACCAGACACATCTTTAAATTAAGATCTTGAACCATGCCAACTAGACACAGCTTTAAATTAAAGAGTTGAAACGACCTGTCAACCAGAGACAGATTTATATCATGGTCTTGAAACTTACCTGCCAACCGAACACAGCTTTGTATTAAGATCTGAACCTTACCTGCCAAACAGATAGAGCATTGTATCATGATCTTGAGCCTTACCTTCCAACCGGATACTGCTTTACATTATGATCTTGAACCTTACCTGCCAACCAGATAGCGCTTTTGCATGACTGTAGAGAATGTCCTTATTATTGAGTGCCTTAGACAGAAAGCCTCGGCTGTGCGTCCTCCGCCACAGAGCCTCACTGTTTCTGGAGAGCTCTTTGCCAACCAGCTCTCTGTCGGGCTTTGCTAGCTCCTCCATCTTGACTTTCTTATCCGAGTCGGCGATCTGTCATATCCATAAGCAGCCAATGCTGCAAAATGATAAGGACCTGAAAAACAAGGTAATTCTTTAGAGATGAAGTCAAAATTCATGGTTATGAAAGGAAAATAAAAAAAAAATGTTTTTTTGTTTATCAGTCTCAATGAATGTTATGAGGAAATCAAGTATCTTCAATTTAGTTTGTTTCTTGATATCACCCGTACACGTGAGGCCGGTTATCTTTCCTTTCAAATCCCTGAAGACAGTTTCTCGGGATATCAGGGCGGGCTCTCTAACCCTACAGCCACCGGTGCTCCTGCATGTTGCTTTGCTGCTTACCTAGTTTGCTAAAGATCAAGTAACTCTCAATTTTTCATTTGAGTTATGCTCCTAAATGCTAAATCATGTCCCCATAAGCTGGGTCCCTCTTGCCTTTAAAGAGCACCGTAAGATCACTGGTGAGTTATCAGTCGAGTTAGTTTTTATTTTTGATCTGCTTGGTATTACGTGACCTTACCGAGTAAGGGAAAGTGTAAAATCTAACTGAAAAGTGCAATGAATCTAAACTTGCAATGATTTCAAAACATTTAACATTTATAGAGTTTTTTTTTCAACTTTTCAAAATCTAAATCTTGATCTACGTTCTTGAAAGGAGATGTTTAAGAAAAATCTGGAAAAAAATAACAATAATAATAGTAATGGCAGTTTTGATAATAGTAACATTAATACAACAGTTATTATTATTATTATTATTATTATTATTATTATTATTATTATTATTATTATTATTATTATTATTATTATTATTATTATTATTATTATTATTATTTTTATTATTATTTATTAAACTAGTTCAACTGGCGGGGAACTATCCTTCATGATAGATGCGCTTTATATAGGCCACTCTGAATCTAGATCTAGTGTTTGGATACAGCGTTTGTGAATCAAATAACTAATGCTGTTTTATTCTACATCTAGACTTCTGAAGATACAATGAAAAGTATTCAATATAATTTGTTTATATAAACAAAACTGTCCTCACTGACGACTCTTTCAGCTTTCGGGCTGGGTCCAACAGCTTTTCTTTTTATATAATTCTTTAGCTGAACAAAAACAGTTAAGATCCGTTTAACAGGTTTTCCCTATAACTGCTACAAGAATACTAAACTAGTGGAGAGAGCAAGAACATTTTGGGGGCAAATATGGGGAGATGTTGGATTAAAGAAGAGGGCGCTACAATAATTAAAATTCAGAGTAGCACTGCTTGTATTGAAGCAACCCACAAGATACTTAAAAGCTTCTTGCTTTTGACACAGCGACAAAGAGCAGACCAATGACCACGGCATATTGATCTCGATAGAGTTTAAGAACTTTCAAACTTCATTTTCAATTAATGAAGAGTATTAACTTTTTTCCTTTCTTCTGAATAGAGATTTTGTTAGGCAATAAAGCTACAAAAACCAACTTTTGCTTCATATGAATTTAATCTTGCTTCCTCATTTTTTCGTGTGTAGATATATTGAACGAGAAAAAGACGGACATAAACTTGGCCTTGTTTATAATTTTCTTTCAGGAACAAAATGATTGGGCATAATCTACAGCGGTATTAATGCTTTAATAATTGGCCTAAAAGTATGAAACGAAAAGTCAAAACAAACAAAACAGAAATAAAAAAAAATAGAAAATTATGAAGCAAAAAAAAATAATACTAAAGAAATAAAGAAAAAAAAAACAAATTGAAAAATCCAAACAACTCAGCAGTAATGTTCTCAAACAAAAGGAGCAAAAACTTTTAATAAACGTGATTTTCGGAAGTATTTTTTATTGCTTTTAAGATTTTCTTTCTCTCCCTTTTGTAAAATAGAACATAACGCATTCTACAAAATCTAAGACATGATTTGGGCAAATCAGCTCCCCTCAAGCAAATAGCCATTAGGTCTTCACCTTTGCTATTTATTGAAAAGCTTAAGGGGAATCCTGAACACAATCCCTCCAAGTGGGTTGGTGTCCGAGTCCTCACTGGACTTTCTCGATCTCCGACAACACGTTGATGTTATACAGACACACCGCTGCGGGCGCCTCCTGTGGCCATCAGCCTTGAGAGATAAATCATACACAATTCTCTCAAGAATTTAGATAGGAAAAAAAAACATTAAAAAAATAGCGGATGAATGAGAAATTTATGAAAACGTTGAATAAAAACTTGCCAAGGATAATGGGCAAAATGAAAATCTAGCCACATAATTTTACTGTTTGTTTCGTGATGACCAGTGCAGCGAAAAGACAGGTCATTAGCTCCAACTCCAACTCTATGAATTCCTATTATTTAAGAAGGCCTTATTAATGAAAATTCTCTGTGGAGAAAGAAAAAAAAAGGTATTCAAATTCTGCTTTTTTTCAGTTAGATCTACAAGTTGGAAAACCTAAACGAAATTTTTGTCCGTATCTCTGTGCAACGTGGAAGTTTTGAAACGACGGTCAGTGCATCTTGACTAAAGAACCTCCTGGTGAAATTTCCTGGTTCTGCTGGTCTCTGGTCTCTGGGGTAGGATTCCACAACCAGGTCCTGTGGTGTCCAGTGAGGCTCAGGACAATCTGTTGATTGGAGGCTCATCTCTGTCTGTGTTTGGAAAAATTTGGGGAATCTTTCCTACTGAAGATCAGGTTGAAACAAACATAAAAGATAATGTTAGTTGGTTATGATAATGTTCAGTATGTTGAATTAATACATTGATTAAAAAAAAACTCGTCCTCTAGTCAAGATACTAATTTTTTAAAATAATTATAAAAAAGAAAGAGGGCAAATAGAGGAAGAGCTAAAGAGAGAGAGGAAAAGGGTAAAGGACAAAAGAGTGAGAGCGAAAGAAAAATTTACATACCATTATAGAGAAAGTAATATAAAAGTCTATGTGCGTATCAATCTATTCACCTTTCTTTGTTAATCCTGTATGTCTATCTATTTATATATCAATTTATGCGTATATGTTACGATGAATCTCATCGTTCTTTTTATAAAACCATCTTTGTAGATGTATAAATGTATGTATAAATGTATATATGTATGTATGTATGTATGTATGTATGTATGTATGTATGTATGTATGTATGTATGTATGTATGTATGTATGTATGTATGTATGTATGTATGTATGTATGTATGTATGTATGTATGTATGTATATGTGTGTATATATGTATGTATGTATGTATGTATGTATGTCTGTCTGTATCTATGTATGTGTGCGTATGTATGTAGGATGAATCTATCTGACTGTTTGTCTATCGATATATCTGCCTATCGATCTATCTTTTTATCTTTCTTTCTATCGTCTAATCTAGCTCATTATTCATCCTTTTTTCCTATCTCATCTCATTTTCTGCCACTTTCTTTCTTTTTTCTCATTCATAAGCATCCCCAACCTTCATTCCAACCAGTGATGTTTTTATGACAAAAACTTTTTGCAAATATAGAGCTTGAAACAACAGAAAAAAGATAATTATAAAAAAAATAATTGTTTCTTTTGGTTCAAATGAACTGCAAAACAATTATTTCCTTTTAGATTAAAAGCACTGGAATCCATGGTTTGGATGACTAGCTAAGATGATATTTAAAAATTCAAAAGAAAAAAGCAACTCCGGAAACAATTAAAGATGAGTAAAGAGACATCCTAATCTGAAACGGATGAATCAGTGGCGAGTTATTCATCTTGGTTTTAGCTTGGAATAAAATGATGTACGGCCTGGGTCCATGTTCACTTTCTTCTTGGAACTTGAGATAAAAACCGATCAAACAGTTGCACTTGTGAAATGCTTTTTGATATAAAAAAGGCTCAAGGTTCTGATGGTAAAAACATATATTATAGTTGTATGAGATAAAAATAAATATGAAACATCAAAAAAAAGGAAGAAGGATTGATCGATGAAAAGGTTTATAGATGGAGAGACGGATAGATGAACTAATACTCCACCTGATTTTCTCTCTCTCTCTCTCTCTCTCTCTCTCTCTCTCTCTCTCTCTCTCTCTCTCTCTTCTCCTTCTCTCTTGCGTTCTGTACTTCCTTCTATGAGGATAGATAGGTAGGCAGATAAATAGATCATGTGAACACACAAACATCCAAAAATTGTTGGGATAAGGTAGAGGGGTTTGTGAAAGCTGGGGAGAGACGTGTTGGCACATGATAGTTAAACAATATGTGATGGTTTCACTAAATTCTAAGAATTGTGGAGAGTATTGTCAAGTTTTTTCGGGACAAAACGTCAAGCAAGAGAAGAAGAAATGGAGGGGAAAGAGAGAGCTAGAGACAGAGAGAGAGAAATAAATGAAGTAGATTATAAAGAACGAGAGAAGTAACGACAGAAAGTGGGAGCACGAGAAGGACAGACATAGATAGATAGAAAAGAGAGGGAGAGAGAGAAGTAGAGAGAGAGAGAGACAGAAAGAGAGAGAGAGAGAGAGAGAGAGAGAGAGAGAGAGAGAGACAGAGAGAGAGAGAGAGAGAGAGAGAGAGAGAGAGAGAGAGAGAGAGAGAGAAATTAATTATAGACTTTAGACTTCCCCCTATACATCATGCAACATGAACAATAAATTATTACAAAAGCATAAGTAAAACCAAATCCTTTCACCACCATGATAGTAATCACACGTTTCTGAAGTGCGCGAGATTTATTCCACTTAGAAGAGACCTATATCTATTATCCTAAGCTTTAGCATGTAGCCCACACAAAGTTTGACAGAGGGAGAGGGCAACAAGCACCGATGATAAGACCCGCCTTGTCCGTCACGCCGTGTATTGGTCTAAGAGGGACTCACATGTCCTGAAAACGGGCACAAAAGGCCGCTCACTCTACGCTGGTGCTTTATTTCCTAGGCCAGTTCGTCCCCTCTGTACAGCTAGACAAAGACTTCGTTCACACCTTACCAACCGTAGGTGTCTATTATATTGTTATATATTGATATTTAGTCTAACTACTAAAATAACTTGTTGTTCTTGCAGATTTTATGGAGGCGTTTTCTCTGAACTAATTTGGAAACACATCTACAATCTGTTGTCTGAAGTGATTTAATTCTGCAGAAGTGAATAGTTTATCTCCGCACTGATTTTTATTTTTTGCTCTTGTTGACCGTTGAGAGCTTTGAATATTTGGGTTGGTAAGGAAGCGGTTAGCCACTTTGATTGGGTTGACACAAAGCTGACAGTCCAGTTACATGGGCTGATATACCAGTTAGCCAGGTTGTATAGTTTCATATACAACCAACAGGCCAATTTTTTTTCAGCTGATATACAACCAGATAGCCAAATTGTTTAATTTGATTTACAACCGGTTATCCAATTTTCGGTTGATAGTCAGATTATTTAATTTTATATACAACCAGATAGTCATTGTTTAATTTGATATACAACCGTTCAGCCAAAGTGATTGGGTTGGTGTACAACCAGTTTGCCAAGTTGATTGGTTTTGGTTTACTTCCAGCTAGCCAAGTCGATTGGGTATATGTTCAGCCATTAAGCAAGGTAGATAGAGTTGATATTCAACTAACTAGCCGCCTTCATCAAGTGACGTGCGTTGATAACACACTCCCTTCCGTTTAGTTAGTCATTGATTTTAGTTTCTCTCTGATTGAGGATAGAAATTTACGTTTTGTCCTTTTACGTAACGCTTGTAGAAAAGTTATCAAAGGAATATTTAATGACTTAGGGTAATCTTGCATGTGTTAAACAATTTTTTTTTGTTAGATTTTTTTTCCTTCGGAAAATCAGCAGTGACCTTACATTGATTGTACCCACATAGATCAACGAAATGTTTAGTCCAACTATGAAAAGCTTTAGACCAAATTAGACCTTTAGACCTTTTTTAGTTAAAGCATATATGATTAGGCATAACGATGTACTCAACAAGAAAACGATTTATAGTACTTGCTACGTACATTTTTCTTGGTCTTCTGACTTGTCTTTAGGGTCAATATTTACGATTTCTGGCATTATCAATGGTCAAGTTAAATTCTGTATTAGCAATAAAAGTAGTAGTAGTAGTAGTAGTAGTAGTAGTAGTAGTAGTAGTAGTAGTAGTAGTAGTAGTAGTAGCAGCAGCAGCAGCAGCAGAAGCAGCAGCAGCAGTAGTAGTAGTAGTAGTAGTAGTAGTAGTAGTAGTAGTAGTAGTAGTAGTAGTAGTAGTAGTAGTAGTAGTAGTAGTAGTAGTAGTAGTAGTAGTAGTAGTAGTAGTTGTAGTCGTAGTAGTAGTAGTAGTAGTAGTAGTAGTAGTAGTAGTAGTAGTAGTAGTAGTAGTAGTAGTAGTAGTAGTAGTAGTAGTAGTAGTAGTAGTAGTAGTAGTAGTAGTAGTAGTAGTAGTAGTAGTAGTAGTAGTAGTAGTAGTAGTAGTAGTAGTAGTAGTAGTAGTAGTAGTAGTAGTAGTAGTAGTAGCAGCAGCAGCAGAAGTAGTAGTATTAGTAGTAGTAGTAGTAGTAGTAGTAGTAGTAGTAGTAGTAGTAGTAGTAGTAGTAGTAGTAGTAGTAGTAGTAGTAGTAGTAGTAGTAGTAGTAGTAGTAGTAGTTGTAGAAGTAGCAGTAGTAGAAGTAGTAGAAGTAGGATCAGTAGTAGTAGTAGTAGTAGTAGTAGCAGTAGTAGAAGCATCAGCTGTTATTGTTATTCTTTTAAAAATCTTAGAGGTAGAACTGATAGTATTGTTGGCGATTATATGAAACTGTTCGAGGTCCATGTCCGACTAAATTTTTTTGTGAAGAAGTCATATTGTTTGCACTACTTCGTGACATATACAAATAGTTTTCGTGGAATACAATGCTCTGGGTTATGTTTTGAGAAGTGACTCTGAAGCAAGTTTTACTATAGGTCCTGTATTAGTAAGGCTAAATCCCTCTGAAACTTTTCGATGTTAACCAAATAACTTGCGGTAACGTTTTTCTTTTCTTTAATTTAATCCTTAAACGGTAGTATAATTATATGACTACCTCATTAAGGGCTGGAACGGAAAAAAACTATAAGCAATAATCTGTTTAAGCCGAAGTTCAAAGCTGATTGGGATGTGAGGGAGTAAATTTCATGGCGATGCAGTAGGTGAATTAACATTCAAACCGAATATGGTTTACCGTGAATAATCAAGGAAAGACACAAGAACACTTACATCGAGAACAGTAACAAGTATAAAAAATAAAAACGGAAATAGCAGGTTTGGCAAAATAAATCATAAACGAAAAAAAACAATGAACCACTGTGTTTTTACCCTGTCTGAGGTGCTGAAATCGCGACAGAATGTAACGATGATACCCTCTCGAACCCTCAGATGCAGGGATTCAGAATTTTTTCAGTTCGTGAAAATCGGTTGTTTTGGTGTGGGTGGACAGCAAGTAACGTTCATACCGCCATACGTCCTTACCATGCTAGTATCCGCCAAGTTTCAGGCTCGCGAAACCGGTTGTTTTGGTGTGGATCGGAAGCCAAATCATATTCATACCAGCATGAGTCCTTACCATGCAAGGATCCGCCAAGCTGTAGGCTCTGGAAACCGGTTGTTTTGGTGTGGATCGGAAGCCAAATCATATTCATACCAGCATGAGTCCTTACCATGCAAGGATCCGCCAAGCTGTAGGCTCTGGAAACCGGTTGTTTTGGTGTGGATCGGAAGCCAAATCATATTCATACCAGCATGAGTCCTTACCATGCAAGGATCCGCCAAGCTGTAGGCTCTGGAAACCGGTTGTTTTGATGTAGATGGGGTAGCAAATATTTGCATGAGACTCCATTCTCTTCTGTATATTTATTTGTTAAGGATTATCCATAAATAGAATTCGGTTAATCCGCATACCTTTAATTTACAATCATATATGGTAGCAAAATAATAGATTAATAGGTGGATCTGATTTACCATACCTTAATGATTTTTTTCTATCCGTTCTAAGCCATTCGGCCGTCACTCATATAATATCAATCGAAGACCTTACTTTAGATTGAGGAAACATGATAATACTTAATGGGTATGGGAAAAGAACCCATGAGTTATTTTTTACGAATAAAATATTCATGAAATTTTTAATTTTTGAAATTTCTGAAAAAAGTGCTCGTTATAACTATAAATTCTTAAAATTCCTTTAAAAAAAGGGAAAAAAAAGGGCTCTTGGGATAAAATGTTTAGAGCCCCTTCCCTACTGAATAAAGCAAAGCGCTATAATCCTGCTCTCGATGGATTGGACCCATAGATCTCTCTGTTTGTTGTTGTAGGGATGTATCCAATAATGGAAGCTAAATAATCTCTTTCAAAATTTCACCGTGATGGATTCAACCTTTGTGATGACCTTGTGTCGATGTACGGGAAAAATACTTAACTTTTGAACTGAGCCTTACGACCTGTATTTTTGGTCTGGTTCTTTTCATTGAACTTGACACGCTAACTCTAATAATGATTTTTTCCCACATTTCAAATGGTTATGATTTATAAAATAGTATCCAACCTCTGCTCACAGCACAGTCGATATTAAAAGATTTCACTGCCAGAACGTTTTCAACTTAGATCGCGGCACGCATCACCAGAAATAAAACTTTATCTTGTGCTGTTCGATGAGACAGCCGCACGGGAAACTTCTCATGCTCTTTGGTTCATTCGTCGTTGAAAGTTTAGAAACTTGTCTTTAATGAATAAGTCCTCATCATACCAATCTGCCCTGTTTGTAAAGTCAGTACGAATCATCTAAACTGATCTAAGATTTGAACCTCTTCTCAATGTGAAGATTGTGATTTTAACCGAATCCCAATCAGCCGGGCTAATCTGTTTCAAACATGAAACCCGCCCATTCCAAGCTAATAGTGTATAAATATATTGATATAAGGCCTTATTAACAAATGGAAGACCATTTTCCCACGGTCGTTACTCACTGCTCGTGGCGTGACCTCCGCTGCATCGCAAAGTTCCTACTGGTCTCAGATAACTCTTTCCGGAATAAAGTTAAAAAACTACAGTTTAATATTTTCTACTTCTAAGTATTAAATCGCTATTATCATAGCTAGCAGCTAGATTTTATTATGAATCTTTCTTATGTGAAAAACACTAATGGTTTATTTGTGGGTTCAATTCATCAACCTGTGGCCACAGTAAAGGATGGAAGGGCGACGGTCTCGATGAATAAACCATAAGAAGCGGTTGTGGACATACCAGTAGCTTCATGTGGGCCAATATAATGGGCTGTGAATCCCGTGATTTCCTCGCCAATTAATAAATTGGAAAGTTAATCACTGAATCGACACAGTTCTCCTAGACGATCTGGTTTGTTGATGTTTATGACTACTTGATAGGGGTTTCAGAACCCAAAATTCTATGCTGAAGATAAAAAAAACCCACGTCAATTCATGATTTCGACCCGTTTTTGCTCTACGGTTTTATTCTTCAAAATTACCATTTGGTGTCTAAGTCAATAACAGGGAAAATTAGAGTAACACAAAAATCATACTCTGGCATCCACCAAACACACTGAGTAACATGGAATCTGATAAGCTTGTGTTCTACAAGCATGAAGTACTTTTCATCAAGAGCCGAGATCTAGAGAGGCTCCTTGATAAGATAGTAAGCATCCCATTAGATGGGATGCTTACAGCCGTTTCTCGAGTAGTTATACGCGAGTGGTCAACAGTTGCACTCAAAAGCTCAAGGATTTTAGAAACATTTAATCATTTCAAGTCAGAAAAAGGCTTAAAAACCTGTTTACCTCTCTGATCAAACTCTACATTTCTTAATTTGTTTTCCTGATAAGTTAATATTTTTATAGTGAAATCAATGAATCATCAACTGAACGGACAAGCAGCATTTATTTTGTTCAAAGGCACATTTATCACACCACAATCACTAAAGCAGTGTAGGGATCCAAGATAAAAGCTCATACTGATCCAAGTAGGAAGTTCTTACCACAACTTTGGTTTGGTGCTTACCCTTCACCTCTCCTCTAAAAGCAGAAGTTTGATTTTCCCTCACCTTGAGAGCTATTGATCAAACCCACCGTCTCCGACATCCGCGCACTAATTCATTAACGAGTTCGCTTAAAGAACGCCAAAATGAACTTCCATTAAACCCTTCACATGCCAAATGTAACCCCAGATTTTCAAACTAACAAAAAAAAAATATGAAACAGGATGTAGCGATATCTCAAGTAACAGGCATTAATTTAGACCTGCTAAAGCCATTATAACACTCAAAAGTAAAGCAGGAAGGAAAAATGGGGGAAAGGAGCAGGGATTAGTTGTATTTTGTCTCAAATATTCCCCCCCCCCCCCCCTTACAGATTCTGCTGACATAAAAATCGGAAAAGGTCTGCTTTCCACCTCAGAAACAAACAAACAAACAAACAACAACAACAACAAAAATACGATGAACAAGGGTTAAATGAAACGTTTGGAATCATAGATACGATATCACGTCTATACGACCAGATAAGGCGCTACACTTTTTTCTTGGTTCTTGGAATTATCGTAAAATCTGCCGCAACATCAAGTCAAGTACAGGAATATATCCCGATCTACAGAACACAAATCTATATCTTTTCTCTCCATTGAAAAATGACAAAATCTAAAAGCATAGAAGTGGATCATTAAGATATTTTTCAGTCGTCCTTGTTCGATTCTTGCACTGTCTGACATCAGACTTCCAGTTAGATTTGTGAAGCAAACTGTTTTAACCGTCTTTTCTTGTTTTTCAATGAAGAAGGTTTGAACAGTTTATCTCTTACTACAGCGTTATGCGATAGAGATTTCAATGTCAAAGAGGCTAACCTGTAGCCCATGTCTCTTACTTGCGGCATTATGCGACAGAGATTTCATTCTAAAAGAGAATAACCTGACTAGTAAGAGTCGGCTGAATGAAAAATCCCGGCAGCCAGTCTGAAATAGGTACCATTAAAGCGAAAATACAGTACTTGATACTGAAAAGCGCAGTCACTATAATTTATATTTTAAATTGACACTTGGTTCAGTATGTCATGTACTAATGCTAGGTTTTCTACCCTTCCTTCTTTAGTTAAATACGGATGATTTATTTTCCTTTTTTTTTTTTCTTCTTTCTCCTCATAACCTTCTACAATTTCTTCTCTTCCCAGAGTTCACCAGGTCGTTCTAGTTGTGCCAGCCATGTCCAGCTCCGTCAATCTTCTGCTGCTTCGAGCCGCTGTTGTCTTGGCTGTTGCCCTGCCAGGGATTTCCACCTACAAGCATCCGAGAGAATCAGAAGATCTTAGTCAGCTAACACCTTCTTCCCTGTCATCGCCCACCTTCTCATCCTCTTCGTCGTCGGCGCTTTATCCACAACTCGGACACAAGCTGGCCATCAGGTCCTTGAGTTCAATGAGGAAGAAGAGGATCTCCCAGATGTCCTGTCACTGTTGCTCAAACTCTTTCAATAGCCACTGTTGTCTCAAGTGCATGCAAAGGTAAATTGATTGAAAGACAAAGCCTTTGCGGTTTTGAATGAAATCCAACGGTCTCTGGAATACAAAAGAAATCTTTTCAAAATTTTTTTCTTTGATTATTAAGAACATATTTTGCGAATTTGTGAAAATGCATTTTGCGCCATTTTGAATACCATTGAATGGCGCCAAAGATAGACTCTCATATTATTTAATTAACCCAACGACAGAGATAAGACCATTGATGATTTTCTCCCTCTTTGCAAGCTGAACTCACTTAAAAAAATAATTATGCCAGCTTGAGCAACTATCATTCAAACCGGCCGGTGCATAATAATACTGTTTTTTTAAAATGGACTTACAGTCAGCCGCAGCTGGAAGAGTTTTATCTCGTTTCTTTAGACTTAATCATTACAATATTTACATGCGGTAAAGACGCATTTCATAAAATGGAATTGGCCATGACTTTTGTTATGAAAAAAAAAATTCTCAGAAAAAACTCTAAGAAATTGTATGTCAAAGCCATATTTCAATTCGAGCGATATTGCTTGAAGCGATAACTGTAGAAAAATGATTTTTTTTCGAAATTTCTTTGCGTCAAACAATATCATGGACTTTACTAACGAAATATATGGATCTCCGATTACCCATCACGTATTTCCTCATCGTACTGCTGGTATTTCATGATGTAAAAGTGTTTCTAAACAGTAATTTTACTTTTAAAATCTTTTACATTTCGAAATTTGCCTTATCGGCGTTACAGCTTCATAAAAAAACAAAACAAACAAACAAAAAGGAAAAGCGATTTTACTGAATCAAAAAACTTTTATGTTTGTTCTTTTTTTTCATTTTAATTTCAGAGTTGGCAAAAGATCAAACGCGGCAGATCCCTACGCAACCAGACACGCCTCAGATCGACAAAGACACTATTTCGCCTTTAACCCTTCAGATGCTGAGCCATTTCTTTATCCTTCTGAGGGTGATTCCCAGCTGACCTCGCCAACTTCCGGTTTCGAGCGAAACGACAAGATGATCGAGACGGAAGCCTTGGAGTCGATGGGTGTCCGCTGCCTCTGTTGTCTCAACCAGATGCTGGAAACTCCGGAGGCCACAAAATGGCCGTGCTGCTCTGAATGTTTAGACCAAAGAAAGTAGGCGAAATGCTTTATTCGCAAGATTCAAGTTTTTCACAAGACTAGCTAGGCGTCCTTGCTTCAAACCAGTAATCCAAAAGCTGACCTTATTTATCACCATTTTATTTAGAGCCAGTGTGTAAATGGCATGTATTTTATTCTCTCAGCTCTATTCTGACTTACTTCAAAATTACTTTATGTTGATCAATACTTACTTCACAATTTCTTTAGTCATCTGTAGCATTTTCGGGGCTTTAAGAACAATTTTAAACTCGAATATTTAACTTCAAAAATATCGTTCAACAATTTATTTCGAAAAGCCCATGATGACATATATAAAAATTTGTCTTGACAAGAAGGAAAGGTGCTTCGATAAGTTAATGAGACCATACCCTTTTATTTTTTTCCCATACAAATAAATAAATCAGATATGAGTTTAACTGCTGAAAATCTTTCACATAAACATATTTCCTCATGAGGTCAGGCAGCATGGGTGAGGTGGCACATTTAAGGACCTCCTCAAAGTGACCTAGAAATAATTCCAACAGAAAGATCCAAACAGTTGCTTGAAAAGTTGGCTAAGAGATCCTCAAGAGTGAACTTTAATCCATAGCCTTCTTCTGTATTCTAGCATACAATATCATAAATTTAAAATTTAAATGGAAAAGTAAAAACATTCCAAGAACAAATTAGGTGAATTGATCTATTTTCTTTCAGCATCTATAGACTTGAGACGCTGTGTATATGTAACCATCTATGAAAAAATTTAATAAACAACCATAATATTCCTGTCTGGTGCTGGGGTGGATATACAAATATAACGTAAAACAGGAACAGGACGGGAGGAGTCAATATCTGGCCTAAGCAGGGAACATAAATGAAACGTAAAAACAGAACTAATATCTTTACATTATCATATTAATCCTTTTAACCATTAAAGGTTTCTGAAAATCAGACCAAACCAAACCTGTGGTTGTGGAAATAGATTTGCACCAACACCTAGCGGTATAAACTTCTCACACGACAACTTTAGCAATGTTACAAAAAATAAGGCTTGAGAAATAATATTATGTCAATCAGGTGAAATAAAGTTATTCTAACAACTATAAATTGGCCAATCTTTGCTTTTTTTTTTCTTTACTGGTACCCACAGTTTCTTTGTTGGATCTCTTATGGTTTCTATATATTTTTGCTTATGTTTTTATTCATCCTATCTCGTTACGTTTCAAGTTTGGCTATCAATGTTGTCTTCCTTGTTTGTCCTGTCTGATGTTTTCGCTGCGGTATTTTATCTTTTGTAATCTGCATAAACAATAAGTCATTGCGGGAAAAAAATTATAAAAGCCAGACAGGCCCTTAGACAGATCTAGAAAGAAACAATTGTCTATCCTTGAGGGCAGTCAGCATTATAATCACTAATCAAAGCTAACGTAACAAAACAAGCCACGCCACCGCTTTTATTGCATGCCCTTGCTAAGATTTCTTCGATTATTATCATCGATTATGATCCTACAGGGTTCTATTGGATTAATGTCCCCCCCCCCCCCCAGTGGGAAAATCCCTTTGGCGTGTTCAAAATAGCATGTACCACCCACCATGTCTGCAGGTCGTCAAGTCTTTGTGCATTAGGAAATGAAAACTGCTGTCAAAATGATATCCAAAGCCTATAGAGAAGTGATCTGGTGCTGATGGAATCGGCCCATCTAGTATTCTATTTGAAGGTAATCTATTAATAATGGAGTTAGGCGGAAAATGAGGACCATCTAACCGCGCATTTCTAGACCACCTAGGCACGTAAAATATGCCATCAAGTTGTAAATTGCTCCAAATGATTGGAGTAGTATTATTTTTCACCAAAATAGTGTTTTTCGAAAATTAAAGGCAAAAATGGGATTATTCTTTTCTAAAAAGAAAAAAAAATGTTGAACTACTTCCTATAAGCACAGCGTGACAGATTTGGCAAGAATAAAACTGGAGGTAAGCATACAATACACGCGGTGGCATATTTAAACCGTCTGGAATATACCTGCATGTTATGGTGTAAGATCTAAGTAAAGAATCTAAAAATGTTGCTTGGGCATCGGTTCTAGATCTAGGGTCTAAATATTTACAGCAGCCAGACTCAAATCAAAGGTTAAGATCTAGATCTAGATTTTACTTTAAGGATTAGAATTTCAAAAGAATTTAAGTTCTAAATCTAGATTTTGTGTTTAGAATAAGAGTTATTGACATACCCAGATTTTAGGTAAACATAAATAAGTGGAAGGATATCTGAATCATGTGAGTAAAACGACAAATATCAAGACCAAGTATAAGCCCATTTAATATAATCACGCAAGCCAGCCCCGGTAAATTGACACCAATCTCGTTCGCAGAATGGGATTTTCAACTTGAATTTATGAGGAGTGTAGGCCTGATAAAATAATCAAAAATCGAAACAAACGTTGTGTTTAATTCGAATTAAAAACAAACACCGATTTGTACGGCTAATTAAAATAAATACCTAGCTCAATGTTTTGTCTCGCATACTTAATAGGCTTTAAATAGGGTTTTAAAATGTCGTTTTGTAAATCCATAAAACATTTTTGGGATTTAAAAATATGCCCACGTAAAATCGCGTGATTTAGAGTTGCTTTTCCATATTCTTCTGGATTTTATTCTCTCTCTCTCTCTCTCTCTCTCTCTCTCTCTCTCTCTCTCTCTCTCTCTCTCTCTCTCTCTCTCTCTCTCTCTCTCTCTCTCTCTCTCTCTCTCTCTCTCTCTCTCTCTCTCTCTCTCTCTCTCTCTCTCTCTCTCTCTCTCTCTCTCTCTCTCTCTCTCTCTCATCAGTAACAAGCTGCCATTTTCTTTTTATATCATTTCCTTTTGTAAAATTGGCATGCTGGTACTGACAAATTTGGGCATTAGTTTAAATATAATTGGAAATAAGATAAAATGATGTCGGAACTCTAATATTAATATTACGTAAAAATGTAAGTGAAAAAGGTAACATGAAAATGCATACGGAAATAATCTTCGTATATACACAGAACTTCAATTTAATAAGAAATGGAAGACTTTTCAAAAAAAAGTTATGCCAACCACTAAAATACCCTTCTAAATTCTGAATTGTTAAATCAACGCACCCGAGTGAAAGCCATTCTTTTGCCTTCAGGATGTTGAATTTGTGGCCAACCCTAAAAGTCCTGACGTCATATTTCCATTAAATGGAGGCGCCTATATAAAATGTGCACCTAGTAGTAAGTCTAATGATCATTTGGACTGTCCTTTTTTTTTAAAGCTGAAGTATACAAGTTCAAAGCGATGCCGAAAACAGGCCTTTTGCATATGTGGCTACATTTAGCTGACAAAAGTACTATATATAAGGCTGCTCTCTGAGCTATAGCGCGATTTTTACGCTAGTGTTCTATCTTGAAGTCTCTCATATCCTCTGTTTAAAAACCTTTGTATTAGTAATTGATTTTAATGCAGATTTCTCCAGAACGCAGTACTGGTATTATTGTGCTACTTAGTAGTTTGCACAGAAAATGAAACTAAGTTTTGATTTGCGGTGGTGGTGCTTTACACAAAAGTAAGACTTCTGATGCTACAAATTTGAGTAACTTTGCTTATTTTTTAAATTCATTTTTGGTGAATGGCGAAAATTGGATCAACATTCTTTCTGCTTAGCTCCTAAGGTAATTCTTACCAGCGGATTTCAGCGAAATAAGAAAACAAGGGTAGGAAACATAACTATACTCTCTATTATCTTTAAAAAAGCAGTTTCTTATAAAACATTTCACATGTAAGATATACATTTGCATAAAGTAATAATTTTGTTTTATTAATGAACAGTGATTTGTGTTCGAGCTCTGATTCTTTATGACATTCTGTAGAACACTATGAGCAAACTTTCTGTAGCAAGATTGGCATGAAACCATTTAAATCTTTCATTCAAAACGAGTCACAGAATTGTACACATAAAAAGATATAATGATTCCAGTTGAAGTCAAAATTGTTACTGTCTTTTTTTCTCGTTTAAAGGGGATTCATTGACTTTCATTTAATTGTTAAATATTTTTACATCTTTTTCTTTTCTTTGGATAGGAATAATTAGAGGGAGGGGGAGGGGGTTGAAGAGGGTTGGTAGAAGGACAAGGAGAAGAAGATGACAGGATGCCATTGACACCTAACAAAAATGTGAGTTTGGAAGTCTACAAACAATTCGTATATCATGGCTTGTACAATGAAAATAAAACTTAGAATTGTCTTTTCGGCCAACAATCTTGTTTATTCATCTATTCAATTTGAAAACAACAAAACAGTCTTATAAAAGTTAACTTCTGTAGAAATGACACATATAATACGGAACTTGTTCTCTTCCTATAATATTAAAGGTCTCTGCATAAACTATTTATCTTCAGAACATTAGCTTGTTGTAATTTCAAGAGCAGTTAAAAAAACTTGTGTTCTTCTTCTTCTTTTTTCTTTCTTTTTTTTTTTCTCACCTAAATAGCAAAATAGAACTGCCCGTAGTTGTGTCTGGTTTGGTGACATTCTGGTGAGTGGTACATTTCCTTACTCGAGATGCCCATCCTCGCCTGTGAGTAAGATCCCAACCACAGGCTGAGTTTTAGATATAGGGGCGGTAGTGTCAGTTGTGTTTATCTTGGTTTGGGTACCAGTGTCAGTGGTGTTTATCTTGGTTTGGGTACCAGTGTCAGTGATTTTTATCTTGGTTTCCTCCGTCCCAGTGACTATCAAAGCTTGAGAGCAGCATCTGTCCATACACGTCTCGAACCGTTTCTTCGGCCTGTCCTTACAGCTCTCAGTACACTCGCACTTTCTGGTGCAGGCGGCCACGCAGTAGTCGTAGTCGTCCAGGCATGCTGACTGGATGCTGGGTTTCACAAACTTGCATGTCATACTGGGGAACACACACGTCACCTGACAGGTGTCCTTACAGTTGTCAGCCCAGGCCACCACGAACGTCAAGGCCATGAGAGCGAGCATGTGAAAGGTGGATGCTGTGAGGGATATGGTATGAAAGGTAGCTATACACTTTATAATGGAGCAGTCTAAAAACGAGTGTCTATACACATTATCTCTATCTCTTTCTCTCTCTCCTTAAAACATTTAATTAAACGAAGTTATGCTCCCATCAAACCATAGTTTAGGAAAAGACAAAACACAGATTTTATATCACACTGTTTTCTTACAGGGGTGTGTGATGAGTAAAAACAATCAATTATGTTTCTAACCATAGTTAGGGGCAAGATTTAGAAGGGAAAAAAATCGATGTTTCTATCTCAAATTTCTCTCTCATGTCAACAATCGTTATGTTTTTAGAATTATTAACACTAGCAATTTGATGGAATTAAGCTTGAGGGAAACAAATTAAAGTAAAGATGGTACAAATTATATTTCATTTTGACCCAATCAGTCACATTAGAATTATATAACGACCTCCCTATTGCCATAGGTCGCTTCACCTAAAACATTGAATAGCCTGGTTGAAATCCGGACGTGAATTGGGCCTCAAACCAGTATACGTTATTTTTTCTTACTACAAGACTAGTACTGCACATTTCGTTTGTGCCCCATTAATGCTCTTTTCCATTAAATTTTGTTGTCATTGAAAGTGCGAAAAAAAATAACAAATTCAAACTCTTATTGTATAAAGTAGATTTGTATCTTTCTCGAAAGCAACTCTTCCTAACACACTGTAGGCTGAAGTCATAAACATTTATATTTACATATTTTTATCATTGTCGAACGCGAATCTTCATACTACCATGAAGACTGAGATCATGGCGCATTTTCATAGGAGTTATAAATGTCTAAAGTTAAGGCGTGGCAGGAGAAAACCGAATGATAATAAGAAAAAAACTCACACTAAGTAAAGAAAATCAGCATGGTGAACAGATATACAAGATCCTGCACATTAATAGGCCGGTAGTAAGCGTTACAATGCATCGTAGCTCATACCAAAAACAATTAACTGAACCGTCAGTAACAGTTTCTTTAAAGTAATACGGCCCCTCATCATCATACTATTATGTACGTCGGCCTGACATCATTGGAATTTTCTGATAAGAAAGTGTCGCTATTTTTTTTTATATCAGACGTATTCAGTATGGATCTTGGTTTAAGATATGTTGATACGTTCTCTTGCAGGTAATAAAGGCTACCTTAACTTTTTCAACAAGACTCTAATTTCAAATTGAGATTTAATGACAAAAACGTTTTTGTTATTCCATAAGATTAAATAGTTCAATGAAAATTGAGTCAAATTTTAAAACTTTTTTTCTCTGTCAAGCCGTTCATCTTTGTAGTTTTCCTAATTTAAAAAAAATAAAGTTTATCCTGCTCAAACTATGGCTATTACGCTGATACTGAGCCTTATGAAAGGATTAAAATTACAAAAACATTATTTTAGGAATAACAAATTCCTCAGATTTAGCACTTTTTTCTTGACATTCTGAAAATAGTCTTCAATGCTTTTATCGTGGAATCCTTCAGATCCAAATTTTATAAGTAAGGTTGGACACAGCTTTTGTTTTAATTCATAATGGATAGGTTATTGAGCAAATGTTTTAGCTATTTAAAAAAAAAAAAAAAAAAATAAAATAAAATAAAAACAAAAAGTTTCATCTGAAAATCAATGTGAATAGTTTTTTGCCGTATGATTGCACTGTCTGGCTTTCTATTTCTAAGGTTAGAATATTAATACCGCACAAATGGTCAGGCTAGTTTATGATGAAGATACACACATTCTAATGTTAGAGGAAGAAAGTTAAATACCGCGTTACAACTCTTTTATAAGAAAAGAAGTAATTTATTCTAGCTTTTTTTAACAGTTTACATTAATCACCTCTCATATAAACGAAATAACAAACAACACAATAAGCAATGTATATGTCACAGATGATTAACCAAGTTTGAAAAAAACTCAGACGAAATATTGGTTGTAAAGACTATTATTGCCCAGCGCAAAGTAAAAAAATAGTCCCATTGAATAATTGTGGGATAATTCCTACGAGTGCAATGCTAGTAAAAGTATCGGCGATAATTACTAAGACACACACACACACACACACACAAAAAGAACCAAAGTAGACGCCGCCCTATCCCAAGCTCACTTTTCATGATTGTCTCCCCTGCTCCGATCCAAGAATGTGATGATCGTCTGCTCTTCCTGAATCCTCTAATCTGAATTATTCTATGCCAATCTTTTATAAACACAACCATCCCATTGGGGCTACAATGCTTGACGTCAATGAGTTTCAAAGGTTGAGACTTTGTTGACACTAATCAAATGCATTGGTTTTCAGCTAATCGGAAAAAAAATCGTTTTGTTTAAAGTTCCCCTCCTTTGTTCTGTTAATAGATTTTTAATCGAAGCTTCACTGGTGCAAAAATATCAGGGCAATATGTGAAAGTTGTCCCAGTCTTTAGAACCTCGCAGCAAAAAGCCAGGTTAGAAACTTTCTTCATAACCACTGCTTGCGAAATCCAGTTAATACCGCTACGAGGTAAATTTTATTTCCATCTTTGGCAATATTGTTTCAGTGTAACATATTGCGAACATTATATTCTCAAACTAAATTGACCTAAATTTAATTAAACTTGTTGCCAGATTTCATGTGAGAGGATGGGACATGAAGAAGTCCGGTCGGTCACGTGACGATGTAGTAACATGACTGAATGGACTGGGCTGAGTCAAAACAGTCAGTTTGTTTTTTTGGTTTTGAACTATAGTCGGAGTAGGATAGGCTGTTTGCTCGACAGGCACATGATCAAAAGTTGATAAATTCAAGAAAATGCGCAGATGAAACCCCCAGCTTAATATGTCCTGGGTTCTATGAGCACATTCCATATTACCAGTACCTGGTGATCAGTCACCGATGACACCAACACACAAAACGAATAAGGTGAATGGGGAGAAACGTGAAACAGTCCTCAGCATTAACAGCTCAGAGAAGCTCAGACCACTGAATCCTGAACTAAAGTCGCTGTAGAAAGACAAGAGGAGAGTCGTTAGGGGAAAGATCACAGATTTGTGTCTTGGAGTCCTATACATATATATGATGCCAATGCTTGATATTCATGGACACGAAAGACTATGATCAATTTATCTCCCCCATTATTTTACATACTAATCTATCAATCACACTCTGTGATTTCTCTTAATGCCTTACATCCTCTCCTTTCTTTTAAATAGACCTTCTCCCTCTCTCTCTCTCTCTCTCTCTCTCTCTCTCTCTCTCTCTCTCTCTCTCTCTCTCTTCCCCCCTCTCTTTATAAATACAGTGACTAACATATTTATTATTATATTTAGTGAATGTAGTCATATGGGTAAACAGATTGATAGAAACGTAGATATGAATATAGTCCGATGTAGCTGGGTTTTTTTTTATTTTAGTTATTTCATTCAAGATTTGTATGCTACCCACAGCCCAGACTTGAATCCATCAGTCGTTTTGTCAACATTTTATTTCCTTCGATTTTGTTCTATCCTTCTCTCCATCTATCACTACATGCTTGTCTCCGTGAGTGTGGCTGATGTTGTCAGATTTATATCCTTATTATTTTGAAGATCAAATTTAATGTCTTTTCAATTTCTCTGTCTGAATGTTTTAAGACTATTATCTTAAAAAAATTAATAAGCTTTTTCATTCCAGCAATTTTACTTCCGGAAGGTTTAAAAATATAAATTCATAGTCCGGTTTGTAAAAAAATGTCAAGTAGAAACGTGTCGCCGCATTGGAATAACACTTTCCTACAAGCTGAGCCTCGCTTAAACAAAGTAAGAGTTTGTCAGCCCTGCAGGTATTGTTTGGGGAAGCGGCGAGCTCAACAGTTCTGGATGCACAAATAAACAAAGCTTTGCAATAAAAGCAAAAACTCGAGAACAAAATGTCTTTAGGCTAAATGTTTGCCTCTTGGCGTGTCAACACAGCCAGCCTCTGACCCAATGAGTCCTGTCTCTTGCCAAAAGATATTAAGAGATTGAATTAAATTCTTCCTGCCTTCTGGCTTTTGAAAATTTTAACTCGAATTGCAAATTGTCTTGCATCAGTCAGCTGCCTCCAAATATCCATCTGTTCAAATAGCTTAAAATCATTAGAGCTGTTTTTCCCCCCTGGTGTCTTCAATTAAAAAGCATAGGTGGCTAGGGGATGGAGGGCTTGCCATATTTCAGAAATTCCTGCTAAGGTTTGAATCACGTGTGTGTGCCGATCAGAATACTAGAAAAAATCCCTGAGAATATTTAAGGTTAAACATCTATATAGCTCCGCGTGAAAACTTCTATAGTGGTTGGACCTTTCTTAATCACGTGATCCAGTAACAGTAGACAAGTGTTTTCTGCGCCCAGTCAGTATGTCTGAAAAGCTGCTGTCTTCCAGCCGATGCGCGAACTCAATGTTCTGCATTGGGAAGCTGACACAATTTTGACGCAGATGCTAATGACGAACGGCAACTAATTTACTACTTTTTCTATCGCTTTTGGAAATGCATAAGATGAATGAATTGACACAAATTTATGATACTATAATTCACCCAGGATCAAATATTCACCACTGTTATTGCTTTTTCAAACTTCCTCCTATAGTCATATTTAACTAAAAGTTTTCATGAAGCTTCCCATGTTTCTTTGCAAAGAAATGTCTTTGATTAAATGGATTTTCCTGTCTATATTGAATTAGCAAGACCTTCTTATTGGAAAGCAATGAGCATAGTTGGACTCTCCCAAGACTTTATCAACTTCTGACTTTATACTAATTTCTGCCCATTCTATTATTAAGAGTTCAGATGTTAGCCTCACACCGTTTCCATGCGCTATCAATATACATAATGAAATAAAAATTCGCTATAAAACTTAATAAAAGTACACAATTATCACATTTTGTGATTGGGAGTCGTCTAATGTCATGGTCTCTCTAACATTTGATACAGGATAAACCAACCATCATGTGTTGTAGATTTTGCATATCAGAGTGTATAAGTGTTACATCTCACAATAAAACAGGCATCAAAATTATTATAATTGTTTGTAACATTTTGAAAAGTATGTTAACACACACAACCATTACAATGTTGTTGTTTTTTTTTTTAATTTAATCATCATTTTTTTTCAACACTATGTACAATCTGATTTGCAGAAGTCTCTATTTGAGAATTTTCATAGTGATAATCTTAATGTTTTCAATTCAAAGTATCAACCCCGACAGTGCGGGCGATACTAGTTTGAAGTCTAAATTCATAGATTTATTATTGTGAATTCTATCAGTGAGGTCAGTGTGTTTAGTCGGAGCAGGACTGGTGTTATGTATTTCCAATCTTCGCTGTCTGGCCAGAAAGGTAGGATCTCATCCATTGGGCGTGATACCATCAATGCCAAGCAGTGTTTTCGACAGCTCGAGAAGGATGTAGTGATCAATCGTGTGGAACGCAGCACACAGATACATGTATAGCATAGTTAGCAATGACACATTGCCATCGCTTAATCATCGTTAACAGCTCTAGCTAGATCTAGTATCGCCTCAGCGATTAACCAGACGTGCATAAATACTAATTTAAAAAAATCGTCTATGTACACGTGGTTCAGAAATTGAGAATGGGTTCTCCTTTCAAACACTTTCGTTATAAGCGATAGAGTTAACACCGGCTAATAATTCTCTAGAGGAATTTTCTTGAAAAGAAGAATAATTGGGCTTATAGTCTTTGAAATGCGATGGAAAAATATCTCTAGTCAAAGAACCGCTGAAAATCTTTTTGGAATACTTA
>JAWDGP010003268.1:97500-142500 GCA_033675545.1 Elysia crispata | reverse complement strand
AGGCACGGCTTCTGGAATCTCAGGCTGATTAACTTACAGGCGTCACCTGGGAACACGCAGCTCACGTGACAGACTTCCGAGCAGTCTTCCGCCCAAGCGACTGCTGCAGGCCATAGCAGCAGCGTGAGGAGGCGGATTGAGAAAGCTGCAAGAAAACAACATCATTGTGGATTACTCCTCTTTACCAGTTGAAGTCTTAGTATGAAACGTTGCAACTTTTAATTTATTTTTTATTAAAAATAAAATAAAATGAAAGCGAAAGATTTCATTTGTTATCTTCCTTTGTGGGCGAAAATTCCAGAAATTTGAACCCAGTCAAGCTTTAATCATTTAACTATGTACATATTCCATTGTAAATATTATATGATATAGTGGTGCATTCACTCATATAGGCTACATCCTAGATCAGGCTACTTTCAATTTTGCGGTCCGGGAGTGAGACGCGATAGCTCTACATGCAAATGTAAAACCGTTTTATGTTAGAATCTACCACTTCCGGCAGTGTCAGCCTTTATCCCTGACCGGCTCAGGAATTGATCAAACCCTTCTTCACTTCCTCGCCATGCAGTTCAGATCTGTCATTGTTTATATCTAAGAAAAAATGCTTTTGCAGTTTCCTTTTTTTTCAGAAAACGTTTTAACATAATTATCATCGAGGTTGAAACTGTTAGTGACCGGATCTATGTGTTATTATCTGATAAAGCCCATCTCCAACATGGTGATTTCAGAATTTTTTGCATATCAAACTTAGGCCCCCGTCGGGCATGTTAGAACTGAAATATGAGGACCTTCATTAACGTACCCGGAAACAAAGTCCATGTGGATATCAGGGAGGACACTTAAATTCACAACTGCTGGCGCTTTATGTGTGTGTGTGTGGTTCAGGAAAAAAACCCCATAAACTTACCTAAATGATAGGGATGCTGTTAGTATAAGGTATAAAAGAATCATTCTCTGATTATTTCAGAGCGATCACTCATCACGATTTTTGCTAGAGCTAAAGCAAAACTCTGATAAGGATCTCTTTTACCATAGCTCAGTTTTTTTAGTCTGCTTGATAAAATTTTTTAAAAATTAAAGAAAGACAGTTTTCTATAGTTTATGGTTTTTCTGAAATATTTGTAACTTTTATAAAAACAAAGCTTCACACCCCCAGATTGCACACAATGCTGATATATAAATATCTTCTTTACATGTATATCTACATATCAATCCTCGAGTCATCGTTGGGTCTCCTTTAAGTTACTGTGTTTTTATTTGAGATAATATCAAAAAGAACATAGTTAGTGTTGAGTTCAAAATGATCTTCCTCAACCCAATAAGTAGTGGTATTTTTAGCTATATACAAAATTTTCAAACATTTAAATTGGAAGGGATGGAAGGGATGCTGCAATTACAACTTACATGATCATTAATGCAGTTATTCCCCTTATACTAATAATCTAGAACGCGTTGCGCTGTTTCAGTAAATAAAAAATTAGTGTAAACACAAAGAACGAGAATTTCAAATCAAGATAACCTTTTATTTCTGTCATTGTTAACTCTGTGCACTCTCTGAAACCGAAATTGATATTCCTAACAAAGGTCTGGTTTTTGGTTACAGTAGAAAATGTTTACTTTGCCCCATGAGGAATTCCAGGTAGTAGCTTTTTCTATAAGTTGAAACAAGTTCAGGACTAAGTGAGGAGAGTACATACTTTGCTTGCTGGTAGCAACGCTGCTATACTCATGATGTTTTTAGCCAAGTCTAGCGCTTATTGTGAGCCTCTGCTAGGCCTGATTAGCCGTTATTCTTTTCAGATTTTGTTGTCATATAAAAAGATAGTCTGTTTAATTCAACAGTGTTTTACACTATTTTCAAACATTCGTCTCCCCAGGCATAAAGCTGCATTTCATGGAACGAGATCTGGTAATGTGAACTGCAGTAAATCCAGGGAATTGATATAACCGAGTCTAGTGCATTATGTTAGAATATATACATCTTAACCAAGTCATTTGGCCCGCTTTGTAACAGCAGTCTCGACTTCATTCTCATCCTTTCTCTGTGATAATAAGAATGTACATTTAGCTCACAGCCTCGCTTCCACAGTGTCTTGTCCAATTACCATCTAAATGCTGATGCTTCGGCATTATATCAGCTTAAGAATTTAGGTTAATTTTCACATTCAATTCCACCAGAACAAACATTATTCACTGAAATTCATTGTAGGCCCGAAGCTGCATTTTATAGATATCAAGTTGTAATCTTAAGAAGTAGAATCGTTCTATTTCAGGGAATGATTGAAATTATGACATTATATAATACATATTCATTTTCTTGTATTTGTTACTTTAGTAATGATAATCCCACGACCCTTGAACGACAGAGATATCTAACTGTTGATGAAAGCTGAGTTAACTATAAACTAACTAGTCCACGAAACATCATTCAAACTGTATGTGATTTCTACTGGATATAACTAGGCCTTAACAGAATTCACGTGAAGCTTCAATTGAATACAAGAGAGCTTGATTTTGAAAAAAAAAATTACCAAGTAAATGCTGAAAAAGTAAAAGAGCATAATGTAACATTCACTTTCGTGGTGAATAATATTGCGGTGAAAGCACACACACAAAAAAATTGAAACTCAACTCTGCATATAACAAAGCACTTATAATTGTTACATTAAAAACGACAATAACTTAAGGCATGAAGACCAAACTAACAAAGAAATGTTCCTCACTTTTCATGACTTATTTCCCACAGTTAAAAACACAAGCTCTAGTTGCTCCTAGACTCTCCTTGGATTTTCTCAGCTCCAACATACACTACGTTGTAAACCCACAGCTAAATATAGTTTTTGTTTTGACGTCATTTGTTTGTCAAACAACCAGCTTATTTTCAGAAATCACAAGTTAGTTGAGACAGTCGGTACCTATCGTCTGTGCTGTCCCCGTGGAGGAAGCGCATTCGATTTTTCATTGAAGCGTGTGCATAATCGATTAAAAACAAGGATCGTGTTTTGATAGCTGCCCCGTGTATCGAACATCACGGCGGAAAGCGTCATTGGCATGACAGTTTTTTCTAACGCTGCAGGCGAAATCCCATGAGCACCGCTGGCACATCAAACTTTTGCTCCGCCCTCAGACAGTTTGCAATCATTGATTAAACACAACAAGTAGATCTAGCAGCGAGCAACTGGTGCGCTGTGTGTTGACTTACAAGACAAAACAGCCGCCTCGTTAACAGCTAGTCTATCTTGCGAGGGGATACTATAACGTTAACAATTTCCCCATCTCTTGATTTGACGATATTTGTATCCATTGTTTTCCTGACAGATCGCATGATACAATTATGAACAAACAAATAAAGTTAGTTATACATCGCCTCGCAACAAAAATCGGTAAATAATAAATATAGAAGGAAATGTATGGAGAGATAAGTATATAGACTCATCAAAATAAACAAATTGCGCCATAGAATTTAAGCATAGATAGATATATGGTACATCCATGAAAAAATGTAATTATTATGATTTTGAAAAAAAATGAGGAAATAAAATCATAAAAATTGCCTCGCGCCATGGTTTAGTCAACACGTGGTTGGCTGACGGTGGCATCCTTTCATGCGATAATTATTTTGAGATTATCCTTGTAGCGCGGGATAAGCACGTCAGAACACCCCTGTAGAGGAGATAGTCTTTTCATAGTTATGGTGGTCATGATTCTTCCGAGACAGCGCTTTTGGAAAGTGTTAAGACTAAGTTTATGATAGCCTACAGGGTCGATGCCTTGCTGAAGAGCGTATTGACACCCGACAGAGAAGGCTGGACATGCCTGCTCCCAGCGGTTATGGTGCTGATGGTCAACATGCTTGGACAGGCCTGCTCCCAGCGGTTATGGTGCTGATGGTCAACATGCTTGGACAGGCCTGCTCCCAAAGATGGAGCAGATTCTAAAGTGGAACCATCTAGTTCACTCGTTTTTTGCTAAAATAACTTTGATTTTATATTGTTATCCTAATGATTATGCTTAAGTCTCATTAAGTAGACCTACACAAACCCAAGAAGGGCTTTCAGTTATGAAAAAACGAGGAGTAGAGGAAAAAGGACAGATAAACAGAAATACAAAACGGTCATTGAATATTGATAAACCGGTAGGCTAACAATGAAGTTTTATGATTTAAAAAAATGTAACAAACATAATGATAATAAAGCTATAACACATATTCTAATAATGATCCTTTTCTTTCTTTCCTTTTTGTTGTTTCCATACTGACGTCTTCACTTAAATCAAACTGAAGCTTTCGTTTTAATCTCCACCATCATGAGAGCATCAGGAAAACACTTTTTTCAAGCAACGAAAAGTATTTATCTCCCAAAGGTTATAACCCAAGAAGACGGTACAAAATGACTATGAAATAACTTCCGCATGATATATGATAATGGGTATAGATATAGCTTTCGAATATTATTTACTCTTGCATGGTGTTAATTACTAGCTTTGAAGGTCCGTAACAAGTTGTAACAATAAAAGGCTACAAATTATAATTTATTTACTTATTTTTTCATTCCTCTTTGTATTTGCTGATTTTTCTTCTTCTTTTTTTTTTAAACGGATGCTTATATAATAAAAAGCGTTTCATAGTTTCTAACACATTATCATAATATTATTTGTCTGATGAAAATTTAACCGGTAATCACAATAGATCATAATTATGATATAACGTAACACGCTGAATAGTCAATATTCTTCGTTTAATTCAAATAAGTAAAATTATTGTGTTAGTTATAAGAACTCTTCAAAGCCCATCTAGCTCAGCTTTTTTTTTTTTTTTTTTTTTTTTTTATTAAAATAAATTTTATTTTGTGTTACCTTATTCCTATGCTTAATTCTCATTACGGTATGTTTAAAAATATCGGTTAAGACCTAATCCATATCAATACTCAATTTACGTTTTGAGCGAAAAAATTTGATAACGGTTTTCTATGAACTAAGAAGTTCATCTGAGAAAAAAATTAAAAGGAAAGGAAAAAATATATCTCAAACTGAAAAAATCAAAAGAAAGAATCTTATGATGTTTCGTTCCTTTTCAAAGAAAAGTATTTTACCTATTGTGAATCTTCTTCCCCCTCCGCCCCTTCCCCACCGTTCCAAAAACTGTCCTGCACTATCCCCCACAGTAAAGGAAATTTTTAACCATTGCTGTATCGAAAACGAAAGTACAAATTACTGGAGTGTTAAAATTATGGGCCAAAATTTTTAAACAGGCGAGATGACTTAGTGAGACGATAGTCTAGATCTTGATCTAAACTCTGATTAGATCTCGACTTTTAAAAAAAATCAAGTCTAGATGTTTACACTAATTGTTAACTGAGCTATAGATCTAGAATCTAAGGTTAATTCACATGAACACGGGCTAGTGGTTTAGGCCCCTGAGATCTGGGTTCTAAATCTAGAGCTTTGTGAGTCAGATGTTTCTCCTTTTTTTTTTTGGGTGGGAGGAAAAAGGTTTTGAATTGAATAAGTTTTAGCAAGCTAGATCTAGATAGAGTCTGGTTTGTGACGAAATTGAGCTTGATACTTGTGTTGAGAACAACAAAATTCTACATAAATTCAGCATCAAGATGTGGGACCAACAGTTAAAAATAGCTTTTTTTAAATAATGTGCTAAGATAAAGATAGTAAGAAGGAAATAGCAGATCAAAACTGTCTGAAAGCTGTTACAAATTGATTTACAATCAAGATCCAGACTAGATCTAGATCCAGGCTATATTTAACCTCTTACTCTTTTGGTAGACCCACAGTATGTTCAATTGGTGCAGTGGTTTAGTTAACTAAATTATATGATGTAGGTTATGCTGCCGTTGATTTGTAAATTAATATTTTAATTGTAATATTACTATTAACATGCAAAGTTGAATTTTCCACTGAATCTTTGCGGAAGAGAAGAAACAAATCATCTTCAATTTGAACTATGAATTTTTGCTAAGTATAATTTGTATTTTCTTTATGGAAAAAGTCACTCACACAGTCAGAAGTAGGCCTACACCTCTTCAAGTTTATTATTTACCTGGGATTGAAAAAGTAAAGTTTAATGGTTTAAATCCTAAAGTAATACTACATTAGAGATTTACAATCTTTTAAATATACTTCAATCTCAACTAATTTTAAATCACTTTTTGAAAAAATTGAGTTATGACCTGTAACTTTTAAAACAGAAAAAGCAAATCTTAATGTTGAAACCATGGGTGCCATGAAAAAACGCATTATTCATAACTCAATTTTTAAAGCGCTAAATGAAAAAAGCAAAAAAGCCCAGTTGGCAAAATAATAAATATGGGAAAATGAAAACTTTTTTTTTCTATATTAATTTGTTTATTTTGTCATCCTTAACTGTTCAAAGTTTAAAGAACTATACCAAACAAAAATAATTTGCCGATAAAGACTATACAGATGAACTGTTTTCACATAAAAGTTTTCAAAAGTGGATAAAATGCAATTTTTCATAGCATGCTTTATTTAGAACTACAGATCTATTTAACCTGATTACTATGTCATCATGCACCAGATAAGATGGAGAGGCCTAAAAGACGAAGAGAGGAATCAGAACTTGTGAACCCAAGGGAATTTATGTCCTTCTGGTGCCTTGACGCACATGAAGCAACAAGAGTCAAACCTTCTACCTCGGCATTGATTCAAAGGAACATTGCAGCAGCCATGGGTGTCTCTAATGAAACAATATCAGAACTAGAGGATGTTTGTGGGTAATTATAATCATTAATAGATGCAGCATGTGATAAGAGCTCAAGAATGTCTCAGAGTGTGTCCTTGATATCTTTTATTACCCTCACAATATTGATGTATGTAATAATTGGGTTTTAGAGAAGCTTTCAAATTGAATTCTAATGATGATTTAAAAGATCAGGATTTGCCAATTTCATTTCAACCATCCAAAGCAAATTTCTTTCTTTTCTTTTTTTTGTTTTAATAAACACATAAATGATAGTTTCTCTTAACGCCATTAAATAAAAAACATATTTGGGGAAAAATCAAAATTTTTATAAGTTCAAACATAACACATTTAGTACTAGCTGGTTTGATCCAAGGATAAGCCATGAAGTTTTTTTTTTTAATCACAAACAGTTAAAGTTGTATGCCAAATGACTTTTCTTTGTTTGAATCAAGGTATTCAAAATAAATGGATTTTCACCTAACTGTTGCACTTTTTTGATAATTAAAAAAGAAGAAGGCATTTGGGTTCTTCACAATGAGTTTCAGTTAACTTCTTTTTTTTTATTCACATGAATTTAAAATTGCTGGAGATTTGTACATTTATGTCTAAAATGTATGTAAGTTATTTTATGGAAAAAATGAGCAATTAGTACTATCCCGTTAAGTATAGGGACCAAATAAAACCAGGTTCAAGGATGTCATTTCAGATAAATATCAGGGAAAGCTTATGAGATGGATTAATCTGATAAAGTAATACTTAATTTTTTAATGTGATTCCCAACATGAATTCCCAGCTCAATTGACATTTTTTTTGTTGTCATTTTTGAGTCATCTTCTGCCTTAATTGGGTATTATATCCTCAAGTGACATAATTTCAACATGTCTTGCATTTTATTAAAATCAATGCAATGAATTTTTTTGGCCCTTTGCTGTTTAGTAAATAGACTTACTGAAACAATTTTAGGTGAATAGAGGGATTGAGTCCCCTTCTTCCCTTCCTTTTTGAAGGATGAGCATAGTGACAGCACCAGATTGTGGCAGTTTTCTAAGCAGATGCCATATTTACCATTTCTTTAGAAATACTTATGAAAAAGCTGTGTGACTCTTACTTTGAGCATAGATGCTCAGTTTGGGATTTACTATAGCAGGTTAGGTTCTAAGCTGCAAGTCTGGGTCTGCTAGTTTAAGGGAAAATTAAACCTGTGATCCAACGTTTTAAAGGCTTATTCTTAACCAATCTAGCTTCATGTATGCATCCCTCAACTCTTACCTGATTTCTTAAATACTTTACTTAGTTTTATGTCCGGTATAAAATTTTTCTTTTCTTCTTTTCTTCATTCAATTCATTTTTATAAGTATTACTCAAATTAAAATTTTTCCTTTTATTTTTGATTAGTTAATTGCTCTTTGATTTTTTTTGCTCAACAATCGTTCACCTGCTGCCCAAAGTTAAAAAAAATCAATACCATTATGACTGTTTACTTCAATGGTTATTTTTGACATTTGTCAGACTAGCTCCCTGCTTTAATGATCTTTTTGCACTATTGATTATATTGATACTCATGAAGAATTCAACATAATGCACCGCATGAAGAGGGACAGAAGAAAAGATAATCGAAAGCAAAGCATTGGAGTCATTACTGTCCCCATCCCATTGACTCAGAGCCTATTTAATCTTCCTCAGTTCAGTTGCATCCTTTCTTTTTTTTTTACTCTTCTTTTCTCTCATTCAGCAGCCCTATGGTCATCCACGTTGGCCAGGGTTTTCCTAATGTTTATTATGTTTTTATTTTTCCCCCATCAAAATCGTTACAATATATATACATATACATATATATATATATATATATATATATATATATGTATTGGTTTTTAAATTTTTTAAATACATATTTCAAGTTCATGGATGTCAATGTTGTCGATCAAAGCATCATTGATACGTATAACAGAAATGTAAGGATATATGTGTATATATATATATATATATATATCCATGTACTTAAAATATGTATTTAAAAAATTTAAATACCAATATACTCTTACAATTTAGAACTATTGGTGTCATATAAACCCACAGAACTCACTTAGAGATTCATTGAAAAGTCAAGATTAAAAAAAAAGCGCCCCTGTATAGGTAAATGACAGTAAAGCCACTATATCTACAGAGGTAGAACAGCAAATCTTTTTTAATTACGATGTCTTTTAGTGTGTCTCAGGCAACAAGTTTATAAAAAGCAACTCATTAACCAGTTTTCAAGAAAAGATTCATCTAAAAATCTCAGTCTTGAAGCAAAAATCTATGCTCAGTCTTATTTTGAGCAGCAGGCAATAAATTTTTAATAGATCTTTCAGAAATAAAAATGAGAATAAAATCTGCTCTTTAAAAATAGTTGTTAAAGCTCATTCTGATCTATATTTCTCCTTAATTTATGCTCTTATGTTATGATTCATAACATTTTTTGAAATTGATATTTTTTTTACTTTCTATTTTGTACACTTAAGTGACAACATTTTTCCCTCTTTTACAAAAACCTTTAAATATTATCTCCTTTATCAATTTTTATTGTACAGGAGAAAGACATTATTCACAGGCCAAGAGCCGAAAAAGAAGGCTAGTCTTTATAAAATGAACGAACAGCCGCCTCAATCTGAATTACAATGTCTTAAGTAAGTATGACAGACAGAAAAGAGAATCAAACAGTTTTGAAGTTTCTTAGATGAGGTACTTCCTATTGATCATGACTTATTTTGTAACAGGCACCAGGCTTCCTTCTAGGGCTGTATACAGATCACTAAGAATTGTTTTTATTGCAGGGTCAAATATCTGTCAGATATACTCGTGAAAAGTTGTCTGAAAAAATATGTATAAAATTGATGATTTTTTATCTTACATAGCTTTTTACCGACAAGCATATATCTATGGTAGAGAAATGCATATTATAAGCCAGTGAGAGATTTTCAAGCAAAGAATGTTTATTCAATTGAGCTCATCAGCTGACTAGCCATTAAATCATTGGCTTGATGTCTGTGAAGCAGCGAGTGCTCTGAACGTGTGCTGTGCCCATGGTGCTTGTATCCATTCACTGAGCAACTCCATGAGTAGAAGTCTAGACCATCGCAGACCTAGGGCCATGGGTCAGTCTGTGCATGCAGTGCCTACTCATACATAGTCTCACCAGGGGTTCATCTATGTGATGTGAAAAGAGCTTATACTAAGCTTGAATAATGATGGGGGACTGTTAAAATACTATTACTACTATCCTTCTTCAAGGCTTACAATGTTTTATCCTCCTCAGTGAAATTTGTCAAAGGTTCATTATTTACAAAACAATGATCTATGATTGCTATAATCCTATATATCTGAGCTGAATGAAGGTTTGTCTCAAACTCAGTCCTATTGAGTCAATTATATGAAATTTGAGTTTGAAAGAAGGGATTTTTAAAAGTAGATAAAATCCTCTGTTACTTACTTCAAAGGTCTAAAAATTTAATATCTCTTTAGAGAATTCTGATAAATTTACCCAAATCCGGCAATTGCTTTGGATGAAATGTAATGTACATCGTGTTAATTTCACATTATTTCTAGCCTTAAATCATAGTATGCAATGCTCCTGAAGTGATCTTTGCCCTTATATATATATATATATATATACTTTATGTATGCTTCTGATTAGAAAAATAAATAATTTTTTGAGTTTTTTGGAATTATATGAGGTGAAATTGCTTAAGAATTTTCTTGTATTATCAGCATGCAAACTATATTGTTTTGCAATTGGTTGTTATTGCCCAAATGATGCATATTGTGCTGTCAGGATTTGTTCAATATATCTTTGATACTGTTGCTCTTTCTCTGGTCTTATCATTTGTCAAATGCCATTGTTCTTGGCTTTATGCTGCCTGACTTTCATTCCACATGTCTTGGCTTGATGCTCTCTATCCACATATCTAGTTCATGGTGAATGATGAGTAAGATTATTTGACATGCCTATAATTTTGTCAATCATGAACACATTTTGTTTCCACAGACATCAAATTGAATCAAACAAAAAGAGAGAAGAGAAACCATCATTTCATTTCCTTATTAAAAACCAAATGAAGTACACCCATACAGATGTTTTTATGGTAAGTTGCATTTCCAACAAAAGTTTCACAGATTATTACATAATTATTGATCTTTAAAAGTTTTTTTCAGATTATTATACTAAATGAAGCATGATAATTATTACCCATTTTTTATCTCATTAAAGTTTGATGAGTATAGAAATACTATATGAAATCTCTTACATAATTATTGATCTTATGATGAATTAAATTATGAAATTGATAATTGACAATATTTAGGAATTAGCAGTATTTCATCTTAGGAATCACATTTTTTTACCCATTAAATAAATGTATTTTGTCCAGATCAACAGTCAAATTTTACAGATTTTGTGGTAAAGAGTGGTGGAAAATTTTTAAAAAAAGATTTTTCTTAGTCTGTCAAAGAGAAATTAACCATCCTAATCCTCTGAAAGAACATTTTTTGAGACAAAAAAAAGGAGGGAAAGACCTCCCTTACATGCTGCTTCTCCTAAATCAAACCTTGGAAATTGACCTCGTCAGACAGTTTATTTTTTGAATGAATTTCTCTTTATTTTTTTTATTTTTTTTTTTTTTAAAAGAGCATCGAAAATCATGTAAAAAAGTAGGAAACTACTTCAAAATATTTTTGTGTCATCACATAAAGAATACAGTTTGGATAGTTTCCATTTGTGTTTCACCATAACCCTCAAAAGCTTCCAAGTAAAAATCATGCTATATTGTTATTCCTTTCAGAGCATCGTTCCTGAGGGTGCCAACTCAAGACAAGTTGATCCACAATTTCAAGTCCCACAACCTAATGTTATCCTGACAGTAGAAGTGAATAAATGTTTACTTCATGGAGTGTATGGCCAAACGGTATGTGATGAATCATTGTCATTTTGGGATCTTTTATATGACACAAGCTATAGAAATAAATATTTCAAAGATAATTATAGGCACCAGAATGTTTGCTGTGTAAGGAACAGAATTTCTGCAATCCTAGGATTTAGGATTAAAATCTTGATGCTGTGAGCTTTGTGGGGGTAGCTCTATCTACTATAAAAATAGCATTTATCTCTGTGATAACATTTGAGACTGATACTTGATCATCATCATGTAAATGCAATTAAAATTTTGACTATCCTTCGTTTAACCACCAATATAATGTACGTAAGTAAGTGAGCGTCGCCGAAGCCAGTTTACTTTTGCTAAAAAGGTGAGTTACACTATCGATCTTCAGCGGCTCAAGTTTTTAGCAGAGCATAAGTTATTTATAAGTTGATCCCAAACGTCTAGAAACTTTGAAACCACTCCATAGGGTTTTATCTGTTAATGTATTTTATACCCTTATTGCATTTAAAGAGGCAGCAAAAGTCAAAGGGCACCTTCAGCTCTTAACAGCATTGTTTACGTATGCATGAAGACCAAAGAGTTGCTGAATTATGAATTATAGCAGTTGTTAATGTTTTAATCTTCAATGCCATGAGCTATAGCTAGAGAGATCTTGAAGTGAAGCGTCTTCCATGGCTTTCATCGAATATATTTCGTTTTTGTGGACTTTGCACTTTTTTATTGTTTCTTAAATAATGACCAGTTTGATATACCCTATTTTTTTCAACTGCTAAGATTTTTTGCTTCGGCTGGGTTTTCAAGAATGGTCATAATACATTATAAGTTGCAAAAAGACCCACTAACTCAATTCTTGATCATTCAAATTCAATAGTTGTAAACTTGGAGGCCAAGACAATAAGTGTTGGAACCAACTCTCTCAATGTTTGAATTTTTTTTTACATTCTAAATCAAGGCTAAAGAACGTGATATTTATCTAGTCCTTGGTTCACAAGCATTGACAGAACTTCGAGACAAGATCAAATGTACTTCGGACCGTGTGATACCTGGAGATTACAGCAACATGTCATATATTGATCCTAGAACTCTACAAACCACAGGGGTAAGGAGTGAAAGCTGCAGGGTGGAGGGGTACGTTATTACTTAGATCAGACCCCCAACATTTGTGAAATTGAGAAGGCGAAATCAGACTTAAAACCACTTAATGCTGTAGGGTGATCTGCAAATGTTTTCTTGGGACAAGGTTTAATGTCTAACAAAAGCTCAAGCTTAGTTTTGTCTAACCTTTGAAATAGTACCTCAAACACATTCTTAACTTTTGCTCATCAGTTTAAATTGGGAAAGATTTTTACAAAAAAAAGAAAGGTGCGATTGATGGGGATTAATTGATTCATTAATTCTTTTGTGCTGCTTTTTGAACAAAAACTTAACAGCCATTCATACTTTTTTCATCCTTAATAGCAGAGAGTGTGGATCTAAAAGTATTTCTTTTAAATATATCCTGTTTTATCTGTACAGTGAGAAAGGAATTTGTTTTCATCTTTTTTTGTTGACTTTAAATCTTTGCAATAAATTGAAACTTATTGCAGTAATTATATTTTAATTTTGATATTTTATCAGGAAATGTTTAAATCCAGTTTTTTCTTCATTGAGAATGTGTTCTACAATGATATGAGGCTTGCAGACAACAAAGATTACTCCAGGCAAGTAGTTTATCATCTGTTGTCAAGTAGGGTTTTGTGAACAGCACCAAAAATTGTGTAAGGTTTATGTCTATGCAACCAATAAGAAGAAGGAGAAAAATTTTTTTTTGAAACAAAATTATTGTGGAAATAGTATATTTTGCCTTTATTTTTCCCTTTTCCTTCTTTAACTAAGCTGAAACTGAAACAGTTGACAGTGATCAAACACAAGAAACTAAGTTACTCAGTGTTCTCTGCCTAAAATTATGGTTTACCAGAAAGCAATTCTTGGTCTTGGTTTCAGAGAACTACTTGATTTAAAAAAAAGCCTGTTTGTTTCCAAATCTTTCTGTAGTAGATTGGATAAGAAATAGCATTTAGTTCACCAGTGACCTAATTTGGTCAAAGATCAACTGCTGGGTCGGATTGGAATTTTTTCAATTTTGAGCTGTTACATGCATTATTTTGGATATTTAAACATTCTGGCTGCATCATTGTTCATGGAAAGCATATAATGTAAAAGGTAGTCTATTTCTTCAGGATTGAAAAAAAATAACGAAAGTTTTATTTCTTAAATTGAAAGAAATGCAGAGCAGTTTTGGTGACCGAAAAATTTGATAGCAATTTTTCTTTGATAGTTTCTGATGAAGCGAAATAAAACTTTTAGAAGAATATTTTAAAATAAAATTTTGCCAGAGCTTCATTAACATTTTGAATACTATATCAAAGAACAGTAGTGATGAGTTCATAGTTCTTTAGCTATCTTGATTTAATTTTATGATCACAAACTTTCCACATTAAGAACCTGTATACTTTGTCTCTTAGGTTAACAGTTTATTCTTATACCCTGAGTGATGTCGCTGCTCTTTATTTATTGGTTCAAGTACCATTTTTGGGCAGGAATTTAGTTAATAGTGATCTATCACAGAACCACATATTAAATAAATTGATTACTTTAAAAAATAAAGACTTAGTTTTATACATTTATTATAATTTTACACTACAGTTTTGTCAAAGGTTCAATACAAGATCTATAAACCAAAAATGTTAAATTATTTTGATACCATGTACTACATTAATTTTGTTAATCTAGGAAAGCTTATAGTCTTTGCAACATTAGGTAATAAGTAAAAAAAAATATATGACAAATTGATTTTCCAACGGGATGGTTTTTCTTAAAATTATATAAAATCACACAAATGTTTCTGCGGGCATTAATATATATCATTTTTATATTATTAAATAGGTTTGGAATAAAATTATTGTTCTGTTTTGGAAACATTGATTCTTAAACAGAGGTGTTGTCATTAAACTCAAGCATTTCTTAGATGGTGACGTTACAATTTGGTATTAAAAAAAAGAAGATTTTTTTGTATAGGTGAAAACTAGGGTCTTAAAATGAATCGAAGCACAAAAAAATTTGAAAAAGTAGTAGTAGAGATATTGCAATACAAAATCTGGTGAAAATTGTGAATCTTTTAAATCACAAGCATGCTTTGGGGCACTGTTCCGACACAAGAGAATTATCATCTCCTAAGTTCGCTGTGATCAGCCTGACATGTGATGTATTACCAACACACTCATGGCCAGGGGATTCTTGGGGTAGCCTGGCTGTGAACTAAAGGGCTTCTTTCAGCAGTTTTAAAAGAGCATTTAAAATCAGATGCAAAGATAATAAAGCTTATGCATGCTGTCAGTAAAATAGTAACTCTAATTGAGATCTTTAGTCTGCTTTTTGTTTGAAAATCTTCCCGTTGAAAAAACGAAGTTTATTCGTGAAATTTTTGGAAATATTTCCCCAAGTGGACTGCTGGCTTTTTATTAAACACTAGGGACTTGATTAGCTACAATTATGAAAAACTTGTAGTGCTTAAAATGCCAGCACACTTCTACTTGTATCAAGCCCAGTCCAAAGGAGTTGGGTGTTTCAGGTTTTTTTAAATTGAAAGTTGATGATTATTACAACAGCACATCTTCATTTATTCATAATGATGAAAACTGAATGCTTCCATCACAACTCTCTGAAGACTTGCAATGTTTTTTTGATTTTGAAAATACTGAGAGAAACAAAACGTTGCATTTTCAAATTCATTTAAATATTTCAAATTTTAATATATTTGATGTGATCATTTGACATCATTTGTGGGAGATGTGTCACAATAAATATAGAAATTTAGAAACAAAAGAAATAATGACAGCTGTTTAAAGCTGTAATGATGTTAGCAATGCTCTTTTTAAAACATGCTCTTTGTAAGGGTCAGTGCATAAAGTAAGCTCGTTCATTTCCAAAAGACCTTTTTTGTATGAATGACTATATTCAATCACTAGACGGAGATTTCATTGAATTACACCTGTGACTGATACAAAACATAAAGATTTATGGATTTCAGTTTGTCAACAATCAAACTTCCTTTCTTCATTACACTGCAGACCAATCATCACTTGGGCCAAAGACCATATGTCTGAGACAGAGTTTACCACTAAAGAAATGTCTGAACAGACATTTTTTGATTTGAATATAAGACTTGGTCGTCATTATCTCTTTACACATCAAGGGAATTGCGAGCATTCTATAGTTTTCACAGATTTAAGGTATGTTAACACCTATGTATTCTATTCTATGTGATTCCAAAAAGTGCATGGATAAAAAAATTATTTTTGGTTTTATCCATACCTTTAAAGCCGATTCTTTGCTGTAACTAATTTAGTTCCAAAAGTTGTATTTCTTCTCTGACTTACACAGTTATATACTTTGGCTTTTTTTTTTCTTAAATCAGGCCTGCATTCATGATTTCACTCGTAACAAGTATAAATAACCACTAGATCTATCCCAATACATGCTGTGATTAAATTATAAAAATTTTAATTTTTTTATTATGAGTTAAGTAATATAAACCCTAATTTTCAATATTTTCATTTGGTTACTTTAATTTTTTTTTTATAATTAGGGTACTTTTTTGTATTGCAGCGTTAAAAGTTTTTGAAATATGAAACAAAGAAAAATTTATCTTTTTTTCCTTAAAATGAAAGGCATGGCCTGAACAGAATGATATAACCTTACTGAAATTTTCCAAGAAACAAATCTTTTATAGTATACAATTGGAATGGAGTTTTAAAAGTCACTAATTTTCAGTTTTTGTCAAGTAACAGTAAAATAATGCTTTTAAATATGTTTTTACCTCCCCTTTCCATGATTAGACACAAATCAAACATGGGCCTTACCTTATATTATGTAAACTATTTTTGTTAAAAGATGGTCTTGGCAGTTCATGCTTGAATCTGTAATGCTTGCTAAACAAAATTGTTTTTCCTGCTCAAAATGTATCGTTGAGACTTTTTATAAATGTGCATTGCCTTTTTTACTGGTCTGCCATTTACAAGTGTATGAGAATCAATCTTTGTGCTCAGATTTTGACCACCTCAAAATTACTGAATAAAGTTTTCAAGTCAATTTTAATTTAAATTTTTGATTGACATGCTTTGTGAACAATTCATGTTAGTTGTTAAGTTTTTTTTATTTCCAGACTTTTTAACGCCACAGACTACCAGGATGTAAGATTATATCCTGTGGTTGCCAATGCACGAATTCGCTCAAGGGATGTCTGTCAGGCCTGCTGCACCTTTTCAGCCAAGTATTCAGTTTTTTACTGCTCACTCTGTTCCTTATTTTTACACATTTCGCCTCACTGTATGGACCAAGAACAATCATCTCAGACTCGAAGTTTACCAGCCTCATAAATCAGCATCTCTTCATCTTGGCGGACATTTCCTAGATCCCAGAGTTTCCTTCTCTGCTTTTGAAAATTTGAAAACGAGAGCTAACTCGAGTATTGAGATTATAATTTTTTTTTGGGGGGGGGGAAGGGGGAGGGGGGGAGGGAAGAGGTGGAATTTTAAGTCTCAGTTTCCTTCTTGAAAAATCTGAAGATGCTAACAAGTGCCTTCTGCAAAGGAAAATTCCATGGAAACATTCATCAAATTAAAATACAAGCTGTAAACCCCCTTTTACGACAGGGACCATGGTGTCAATTTACCCGTGCTGGGGTGCATGTTTGTATTAAATAGGCTTATGAAATGGTCTTGATATCTCTCCTTTTATTAAATTATCCCGATATATGCCTCCACCTACCCATCTTTACCTAGAATCTGGATATCTCTATAATACTATTCTAAATACAAAATTTAGATGAAGTAAATCGACTTATTCCATACTTTCCAATTATGATTTTAGTTCCTTTTAACCTCATATTAGAAAGCTTTGAATTTTCGCATTAAGTGCATAAAAAAGCACTGCCTTGCGGGAATTCTTATCTGGGCAGATATTTAAAGCTACATCATAATGAAAAATTTTTTAAAAATTGTCAGCCTAAAAGTAAAATCTATATTTTTCAATTTGTAGATCTTGACCTTTTGATTTTAGTGTAGCTGCTGTAAATATATAGGCCCTAGATCTAGAATATATACCAGAGCAATCTTTTTAGACTTTTTAACTTAGATCTTACACTGTTTCATTTAGATCTATTCTAAACTATTTTAGATCTGCCGTCGCCTACATTGTGTGCGTACTTTCAGTTTCATTCCAGCTGTGCTTATAGGAAATACATTGCACATTCACCTTTTTATTTTAAGAAAATGATAATTATGAGATTTTTGCCTTTAATTTTGGACAAATATTATTTTGGTGAAAAATAATGTTACCACTCCAATCTTTAGGGCAATTTACAACTTTTACCAACTTTGATGTTCCCAAGTGGTCTAGAAATGCTCGGTTAGATCGTCCTTATTTTTCTCCCAGCTCCTTTATACATAGGTACCACCAAAAACATCCTAAAATCCAGTGATTACAACTTAGTTTTATAGTGTTCTGTCATGAATGATTTTGTATTTGCACGGAATGGGTAAATTGTAGGATCAAGGTTTTTAAATCAAGGCACTAAACATGGCTCTGAAATGATTGTTAAGTACTGTAAGGGAAATAATATTGGCATGAGGGGATAGATTATCAGTTCTGTATTGTTTCCCTTATTGGGTATCCAAATCCAGTACTGGAATAACATTTCTAGGACAAAAGAAAAGGAATATAGATTTTTTACATAAAGTTAGTTCAAAAACTCTGTTATTTCCCCTTATTATTCATACTATTGGTATTATTGGTAATATAGTATTGCAGTAAGTGTGAGCAAGTGTCAGCCTTTATTGAAACGGTACTTTGAATAACTCATCATTTTTTTTTATCACTTTTTGAAGAAAATCATTTGGATTACATGAGTGAAATATGAAGACGTGACAAAAGTGATTTTGCTTTTGAATTAGCCTACTTAGACTTGGCTATTGTTCACCTATTTCCAAAATCTTCACTGGCCAGCTTCTTCTCTTGACTTGAAGAATAGGCAGAGAAAGAAAATAATCATATTTTACTCACCATTTACATTGCATCAAAAATATGACCCTTATGGGCAAAAGGCACAGAAAATCGTCAATATAAAATATCCTTTCTATAACATGAGCCATAGTTTGATAAATCTGTTTCTGATAAAAAAATACACTTGTGTTAAAATAAAGGCTGATTGTTTTCTTGACTTTTACTGGTGCCATGAGACAATTAGTCTGAAAACCATCTATACATGTACTTTGTTTTGACATATTTAATATCTTTTGCAAACGTGTACAAAACTTTTACAATAACCCTTCAGCAGCATTTCTTACAGTGTTTGTTTTTTTTTTCTCACAGATAGTTTGGTCATCTTTTATTGTAACATTATGTATGTTTCTCCTTCAGATGGATTCTGCAGTAATATTGCTTTTTGATTTTATTCATATGATGATTTTAACACCCAGTGTGTATTTTCTAATAGATAGTGTGTGCATTTCACTGTAATATTATATATGTATTCTCCAACAGGTGGTGTGTTAGCAACTCTCCCCTGATCCCGTGTGAACCGACACTGCTGTGTGGGAAATGTTACAAAAGCCTCTTGTTCAAGAAAGACGGGACAAAAACATCGGACTTCAAGGCCTATCACTATGTTTCCTAGGCTCATTGATCTCTCATAAGATTCGAATTTGTTGATTGTCTGTCATTCTATTGGACTTACTAATAAATATATTTGGCAGCTTCAATTATGATATTAATGCAGTTCAACTTTTGCAAGTATTATGGGTTCAATAAATGTTTCATAGTAATAATGTACTGAGTTCGAAAATATTGTAATTTTTGTTTTTTATATTATAAGGTTGACTATTTGAGCATCACATCCTTCTGCTCTGTCATAGTGAAGCATGCTTGAAGCTGTAAAAATTCTTAGATGAGAGCTAACATCCGTAGATATATTGAATGTGTATAGTAATAAGAGAGAAGAATCATTTACTAGTATCTTGGTGAAGATATTTCAGTATATTATTCTCATTCATTACTTGAACTCTTGTTCCAGCTTAAATTGCAAAATGGTATTATTACTGTTAAAAGTACTGAAAGAGAAAAAAAAAATGGCTATTGACCACTTTATGACATATAACGTACGCAGTACAGCTGATTTTTCGTGACAAGATGCCTAGCCCATGTACATTGTACGTCCTTGAATCAGCAGATATCACCATTCTCATCTTAGACGTACTATGTACATCGTTTTTTATACTGCATAAAAGGGGCACTAAATGGACGTCAATTTAAAATCCGGTTTCATAATTGGATTCAATGGTGTTGAAAATGTACAAACCAGAATAATTTTTGAGATTGAAAATGTCTCAGTGACGAAAGAGTTAATGAGATACGCATGCCTTTAAAGGGACTTTTTTTTCTTCTTATCAATGATTTTATCAAGTAAATTCTTAGGAGTGTGTGTGTGTAGGCTTGCATGTGTGCATGAATGATACTTTCAGTGTCATTATATCTAAAACAAGTACCGCATGGTGGACCTATGTTCTTGTGCTAAACAAGTTCAACAAGTATAAAAAAAAAACAACTAGGATTAAAAAAACATCTTTACTCTAGAGGTTCCTGCTATCCGTAAAATGTTGGAGATATGTAAGCTAGAACCCATGAAATAAAAAAAAAAGGGACAAATATCTTTGAGATGTGTAAATCTAAACTATTACAAGTTGCAGAACACTCAGGAATCAAGTAGAGCTCAACAGTCAAACTATTTGAATCTCATTGTCTGTTCAATCTTGCTGTTGTTCAATGTTTAATGACTCTAAAATAGATCACTTTTGATGGATGACCAAGAATCCTGGAGAAGTCAACAAGTTTATTTGATCCACAGAGTTCGGAGCCTTTTTTTATGTACAAGACTGAACTGAAGGTTGATGCTTGTTTGTCAAGACTTTTTTTTTACATGTTGATTAATAATACATCAAATAAGTGTTGGATCCCTGCTAAATATTCTATACATGTACTTTATTTCTCAAGGCGATTGCCACTGTAATCCACAAAGACTTACCAACGATTTGCTAGTTGACACCAAACTCATAAATAGGTGGCATTTTCAAAGTAAAGACCCTTAAGATTTTCTTTAAGGTTTGCTGAAAGAGTCTGAAGAGGATTGTTTTACGGTAAGGGTGAAGCACGGTCTCAATGAGCTCCAGTGGGAGTTGTGAAAAGCATCTTGATTGGTATTGGCCTGTTTGGTAAACTTTGTATGAAGATTTAAACACTTGATTGGCAAGGTGTGTAATAAAAATGGATATGTAATTACTGAGTCCTTTAAAGACTCAACTTTTTTGCTATGTAATCTCCATAGTATTACATATATAATATGTCAGAGCGTGAGAAGTGTGAAAGTTTGTTTTTCCTCTTCTAAAGTTATTACATAGACTAAAATAAGAATCTAATGATCTTGTTCTTTGCTTCATAAAGGACTGGAGGAAACGGCAGCTCTGCCTTGTAATATTCCAAGAAGAAAACTTTGAAATGAATCGAGTCCTTACATTAAGTTTGTCAATTTCTCTTACATGCACAGTCATTGTTAGGATCTTGCTATGTTGATTTTTTATGAAAGGCTGGTTCTTAAAAAACTGCAGTTTAATTGTAATGGCTTACATGCAAGTGAGTTTTTCAGAAAATTCATGTGTACATTTATGTATTATCCGATTTCATGTGCTTGATAACACAAGACTCTATGTAATCACCTTGTAAAAAATCCTCATGTGTTTCTTGAATAAATGACTCTGCTGTGAAATGCATCTTCAAAACTAACAATTCGTTGAAACCCTTATCTTTTGTTGTTTGGGTTTGACCTTTTTGAAAAATTAACTTCAGAAATAGAATGCTTTTGCCAGTAGCCGGGTACCCATTTTACATTGGTTGAATTGAAAACATCTTGGTTCAATTGCTTTCCCAAAACAGTCACCAACATGAGCTGTGATTGGAATTGAACCAGTCAAAGCAAAATGATATTGCACAAAAAGTAATACAAGTACATTGTCCAAAATGTCCAATAAACTTTGAAAATAAAAAAGAACATTTGACATTGAAGTTATGTATTTGCGCTACAACCATAGTAGCATGGCTGATTCAAGTGATTTTCTATGATATGCACTTAGCATACAGTAAAATACGTGTAAGAATATGGTTCCGCTACCACTAAATTGAACCAGTTTTCTGACATATAGTACTTCTTCTACACTAGTACTACTACTACTACTACTACTACTACTACTACTACTACTACTACTACTACTACTACTACTACTACTACTACTACTACTACTACTACTACTACTACTACTACTACTACTACTACTACTACTACTACTACTACTACTACTACTACTACTACTACTACTACTACCACTACCACTACTACTACTACTACTACTGCTACTACTACTACTACTACTACTACTACTACTACTACTACTACTACTACTACTACTACTACTACTACTGTTAACACTATCTCTCTTGCTACTGTGTCGTTGGAAAATTTATTTCGGTACCTCCACTTTTTTTTATTTTGTTTGTTTCTTAAATTTTGCTACGATTTCTTCGTTTTAACCCCAGTTGACTAAGTTAAATCGGATTCAAAACCGGATCTCACGCAATGTTGTCGTCCGACAATGATGTATAAACCGGATGTGACAAGAAATCCCACACACCACAACTGACAAACTAGACACACGATATCAGTCTTGTTAGGTTTACATGTCAAGGAAGACGCTCTGCAGCGCTGCACTTCTAGATTCATTTCTCTTCTTTACGTCAATTGGTGTCGAAAGTGATCGGGTAAACTTACGTAAAATTTAGATAACTCACTAGTAGCAGGAGGCCAAGTGGAAGTTGACTGATCGCAAGACGAGATCCGTTTTTATAGAAGGGTTTTATGTCCCCGGTAAGATAAAGCTGGCATTGGACGCGTTTACTTTTACCACGATAATTCGTGTTTTTCGGATTTCTCACGTAAAGACGTGTTCTATAATTATGTAAGCACTAGATAAGTTAAACTAGATTTATGTAGGATCAATGATTCCAACACGACTGTCGACCATTGTTTTCTCCTATTTTTTACGTGATGCCGTTAACTCTTTAAGAAGGTTTATTTTTTTTATCATATGTACACAATAAAAAAAAATACTGAGAAGTCCAACAAAGTTTTTGAAACAAATATTAAAATTTAGCCCAATATTTTCTAAAAATGACACCAATAGACATCAACAGTCTTTATAATACAACCCCCCCCCAAAAAAAAAAAAATAAAAAAATACGATGTTTATGTAATAAAAATGAAACGTTGAAATATCATGAGGCATATTAGGTTGCAGATTGAAGATCTATCTTGCTATCGTATGTGAAGATCTTTCTGACATGTTCTTCCATTTGACTTTCCACCAAAACTTAAATTTATCAGAGAGCCAAGACAGCCTCTGAAAAAAAAAAAGAAATTTCTAATCCTTAATAGGTGATGGAATTTGCTACATGTATGTTGTCTATGAGGATAATGAAAATGTGATGTACAGTTGTTCGGTATGACTTGTAAATTGTTTTAGGTTTGACATAAAGAAATTAGAACGAATAGTTGAGATGCAATTTTTGTGCACGCTGAGAGCACCCAACGGAGAACATATATTAAGTTACAAAAAAAAATTAACAAAAAAAAAAAAAAAACAGAAAAGAATGGCCAAACCTCACACATTAAATACTTATAGCACTTGTAAGAAAAGCTTTGCAGACAAGAGTATATAGTGTGTCACACTGAGATGTCCAAGGAAAAAAAAAAAAAAACAGTAAATAAAACAGGATCTTAAAAACATCGCCCAAACCCAACTTTTTACTCATGCATATATGTATATACTGTTGGGTAAATTTCGTTTGCTTTAATTTTCAGTCTTAATAATATACATTGACTGTAAAAATCTGAAGATTCAAATTTTGCACAACATTATAATTATATGTTGTTCACCTGCTTTAGGGTAAGTAGAAAACTTGTCAAATCTCATACATAAATAACTTGAGTATAACTTGTTTAAAAAACTTGCAAAACAGGGTATCGAGTTTTCTTCCAAACAACAATTTAAAGAAGAAATCAACAAAACATAAAAAAGAACTGCCCAATTCCTACTTAAGTAATGTTCCTATTGCTGTGGATATTTTGATAACTCCAATTTTTGGTATGAAAATTCTTAGCCAGTACAAAACACGGAAAAAGTTTATTTTATAATTTTCTGTTATCCGTATGGAATACAAGGGTGTATGTTACAAGGACAAACATCATTCTTAACAGGCTGCTGTAGCTTGTTACGTCCCACTTTAGACTGTTACGCCCCAACTTGCGTTGTTACGCTCACTTACTAATTTGAACTGCTTCAAATTTTTTCTAGAATTCTCCACGCCGATTAATCCTCGATGTTTGTTCGACAAAAACCAAATTGGGAGCTAATTTGGGAATGAGTCTACAATCTATGTTTTAATATACCTGTTGTATTTGAATTCACTGGCCAATAGTGAATGACATCATGCAACATGATCTGAGAAATCTATTTGCCCTTACCAACCATGGAGCTATAGACAGCTGTGGAGTCCACAGTCTTCAATTTTTTTTTGATTCATATTGAAAGCAAACAATCTGGACTTAGACCTAGATTTAGATGGCAGAATGTCGAAAATTTTGTTTTTGTCTCGAAAGAGGGATATCTTTTTAAAGCTTAACAGCTCGATGTTTGCAGTAACGACAGACTGAGGGTATTGATATAGGGCTTATGCTTTTTCTTTGATTGAGAATCAGATGTCAAGGTTTTTTGTTGATGTCCATATTGAAACGAGAAATAATATAGAAGTGCTTGTGTTAGGTTATCTCTTTCTTTTATCTCGAGTGCCTAATTACAACATTATTACATTACTTTGGAAAAGTCAATACGTTTAAAAGCGTTTCCGCTACAACCAATATTTAAATGTGCGTAAATTACAATCAAGAAAAGGACTAGGCCTATAGTTTTAGTTCTTAAAAAAATGAGGACAAAGCGTTTTGCAACAAGCAAAAAAGGTTCTTGCTTGTAAAGTCCTCTGTACGCCTCTCTGCAGGACAATTTTCATGACTTTAACTAGGTAACATAATTCTTCGTGGGGTAGCATTGTGCATGTAAATTGACCTACAGTGCTTCCAGGAAAAAAACTATTTCCCCTCTGTTCGTTGCAAATTCTTCTTTACATCAGCCCAGTTAGTGTAATAGCACAGCATGTGCAATGCAAACGCTTCTTATTCTTTCATTAAATAATAAATGATTAAAATCGAGCCACCGTGGAAGAAAAAAATCTTAAATTAGATCTTTAATGATAGATAGTCTATTATTTCCTTAGGTCTACCGTGAGACCAAAACATCATAGATACATGTACACACTTTATGAAGATCGAATTAAATGTGATCTCTATGCATATTCAATGCTCCTCTACAGCGACGAAACATGGACTCTCTATGTAGAATCAACCAAAAAACTTGAAGCCCTAGAGATTTGGATATTCAAGCGATTGGCAAAAGTTAGCTACAAAGATAGACTGACAAATGAGGAAAGTTTAAGAAGACTTGTTGTTGAGAGAGGACTGCTATCTCAAATAAAAACACACAAGTTGACATATTTTGGCCACATTGCCAGAACATGACAGCCGGCAGAAAACAGTCTTCACAGGTAGAACAGATGGTAGAGGAAGAAGGGGTAGACCCAGAAGTCAGTGGTACGACATCAAAGAATGGACTAGCAACCAGCTCCATATGAACATCAAGCTAGCCCAGGATCATGTGACTTGGAGGAGCGTGGCAAGTCGATTCCAGAATGGCACTCAAAAGCCGGGATGACAAGTACAACAACAACAACAACAACATCAACAACAACAACAACAACAACAACAACAACAACAACAACAACAACAACAACAACAACAATTAGATGTGACATGTGAAAGAAATGAGAGGCAAGCATTAGTTTCTGTTCAGACTTGAAAATTTAATCTAAAGAAAAGATAGCTGACTTACCATGGCAGAACAACAGAGCATCTTAGTGGCTCTATAGCACGTAGCAGGTAACGTTCATTGACAACAATTCTACGCCAAGACCCCACTGTTCAGTTATCCTCAAAGTTTCCTCACTCAAGTTGGAATCTGCGCTGCGCTTAAGCCATATGGATAAACAATGAAAGCAAGTTTTCCCCTGATAGTCCCAAATAAGACAATATTCCAAGGACCTGAAAAATTGTTTCAAGTGTCACAACATCGCACGGTAAACCAGTTCATGAGTCGATAGAATGATCTCAGATCAGTTTTTACATTATCTGTGATTTTATTTAATTTCTTTTTTATTTCATTTCACCATGACAATGTTATCGTATGATCAAAAGCAATGTTGAGGAAACAAGAAAGTTTTGAAATATATATATATAATGTACTTAATGAAAATATGAAAGCAAAACCCTTATGAGTATTTACCCGAGAGCCCTGTCTCAGGAGACCACTCCATGTCGTTGAAAGTTGTCATACACAGAAAATAATACACGGTTGTCTTTACGATGTATATGTTGGTCGATCCAGCAAACATATTAAAGTCGTGAATAAATCTAATTAGTCTCAAAATTCATGTTAACAAGAAACAGACCCACCAGCAGTGACAATCAGTTGTATGTACCTAGCAGTTTGCATCTTAACCTAATTTCATTTCTCCCATTTTTCCCGCATTTTTTCAAGGAAGGAGTACAAGAAAACATGATAAATGAAACCATTTTTTTTTAAAAAGATAAAAAATAAATTACATTGTATCTCCATAATATTTCAGTTCATGTTTCTCTCGAGTGAGATAAAACTTGAATGAGATCAGAACATTTCTAATGGAGAAGCCTTTCACTACTTTTATCACCTCGAACCAAAAGAGTAAAACCTTTCAATTTTCTCAGATTAACATGCGCTTAAAGACAAAAAGATAAGACAAAAACATGACGAATTAAGAGAAACATTAGGTGGAAAAAAAAACGACGAATTTGGGCAAAAAATCCAATGAATTACTCGTTTTTACTTGTTTATCTTTGGTTTTCTTCTTTTCTCTCTTCTATTTCCTTGTCAATAAGATACATGATAGAATTATAAGGCTTATACATCCGCAACACCTCCTCTCTTTTGCCGTTCTCTCCCTCTCCTTGTCTCTGTCTATCTCTTTCTAGTATTCCCTTATCCTCTCCTCCGAACCGTCCTCTCTTTTGATCTCTTTTTCGTCTCCTGTCCCTAATGCAAACTTTTCTTTCGATTCACTGCAACCATTTCACCATCACCACCCAAACCCTTTGCCAAGCTTCTCTGTAAAATCATCATTCATGGTGGTCCAATTTAATTAGGATATCCGAATATGGAGGAATGGTCCAATTTCCTAGAGATAATAGAATTATAAACGTGTGATTTCTACAGACAAGCTTTCTGATTGTTTAACTCAGCTAGTCTTTTTCTGCGGTACAGTACAGTGAGCACATAGAGGTTCTCGCCTTCAACAGATCCATATTTAGTGCACATCAACAGATCTATATCGTACTCACCTTAACAGATATGTATCTAGTGAACGTCTTTAACGTATCTGTATCTAGTGCAAACCTTGACAGATTTGTATATCATGCACTCCTTAATAGATCGGTATCTAGTGCACACCTTAACAAATCGGAATCTAGTGCACACTTTCAACATATATGTATCTAGTGCACGTCTTGACAGATTTATATATCATGCACGCCTTAATAGATCGGTATCTAGTGCACACCTTAACAGGACCTTGCCTCAACAGATCTGAACTTAGCGCACGTCTTAATAGGACCTTGCCTCAACAGATCTGAATTTAGTGCACGCCTTAACAGGACCTTGCCTCAACAGATCTGAATTTAGTGCACGCCTTAACAGGATCTATAGCTAGTGTACGTCTTAATAGCACCTGTACCTCAACAGGTTTTAAAAGAGTGCAAGCTTTAACAGATCTACATACTATAGTGCACGTCTTTCCAAAAAATAGCATGAATACCGAATAGGCAATATTTAGAGGAAAAACATTTTTTTATTGACGTTGTTTATTCTTACACGTTGTAAGCCTGCATGCCTGTATGGCTGTGAGAAAATGCTAACATGTCTGGACATAACAGGCACGAAAGCTTGCCATTCTACAGGTTCGTGTGTGTGTTTTATTGTAGGTGAAAATGAAAATTAGAAAGAAGGAGAAGAAAAAGAGAAACATAAATGGATGGATAATGTACATGTATGTGGGTGTCTGGATGTGAGAGAGAAAGAAAGAAAGAGAGAGAGAGAGAGAGAGAGAGAGAGAGAGAGAGAGAGAGAGAGAGAGAGAGAGAGAGAGAGAGAGAGAGAGAGAGAGAGAGAGAGAGAGAGAGAGAGAGAGAGAGAGAGAGAGAGAGAGAGAGAGAGAGAGAGAGAGAGAGAGAGAGAGAAACTGACTTTTCGAGTGCGAAACTTTCTTATCCAACCCTATAGAACCAGTGATATCTGGAAAACTGATACTTTTGGTTTGAGGAAAAAAAAAAAAAAGACTGCATCTCTTTTTCTATCACACTTTTCTGTACCCAAAATCTAACTGGATCCAGCGTCATCTATTTTTCAACAGGGAAACACACCCTTAATTTGCACTGGCCCAACCCTCAATGTCAGTGCGAGATTGGCCACGCTACTTGGGGTGAGAGGTAATCATCTTCAGTGTTTGGTCAAGCCCAAACGCTAGAGAGAGCCACTAGATCTGGGCCACTTTACACCTCTCTAACCTTAGGTGGTTGTCATCAAGCCAAGCCTCAATGATTTGGAGATGTGTGCACATGAATTGATGATAAAACAGAGTACCGGTAGCGCAAAAGAATATTGGGTTGTATTGTAATTTGTGATCAAAATTGATATTAGATACTTATGATGCTTTCGAAGCTCAGACATCCAGAGTCGCGATTATGGCTACCATCATAATTATGTTGTTTGTGCCCTCGATAATTTTGTATTGTCCATCACTTTCTGCTGTGATTCAGTTTAAACCAGATCTGTGTATGTTCGAGCAAACCTCCATCTTTACCACATGCTTTAATGAACAAAAACACTGAGATAGGTAGGCCTACATAAGAAACAAGAATCTGCACACTTCTATCCATATTGGCGATTTTTAGTCATATGACCGACATTCGAAAATACACGCAGGAGAAGAGTGAAATAAAAGAGGTGTCGAGTAAATAATGAATTGGTCGACCTTTCCCGCAAAAACCCACATTGCTTCCGCGTCATTTACTGGTATCTTTGCGACGCTAGGTGTACTTCTTGCTCTTTGAGCTGCTAGCTCTAGTCGAAGCTTCCATAAATTCTTACACAATGAAAACTTCAGCCAATAATTATTCATTGCTATGTCTTCAAAGAGTCATTCCTACACTCAATCTTTTTTTTAAAAAACATTTTTTTTATTTTGTGATGTAAAAAAAAAACTAAACACGCCAGTCCTATCCCATTATGTAAGAATCTATGCCCAGGTTGGAGAGATAAAAGAATCAACTTTAATAAAGATTAAGTGCTGACATCAAGAGGTTGCATGAACTTTCTCTGGATCTTTTTAAAACCCAAAAGATTTTAGCTTACTAAAAGACTAGAAATCACCAATATCTGTCTGTATGTATTGACTCTTAACTCTCCTACATAAAATTGATCGAAATGAAAACTTCTACATTGATATTATTTGACAAAACGGTAAAGCATAAACAATAAGATTGAAAATTAATTTTAAGAAATGGAAAAAAAATATTGATAATCAAAACTGTAGAAGGATATATGGGGCTTGCAATCTCCGTGCCATAATTATGGTCAGATAACATTTTATGTAATGAAAACACTGTTGTTTTAATAATTGAATGCAACAAAATTGTGTACAGGTTATAAAAACACTGTGGTTTTGATATTAAAATCACACTCAAAAGTTACAGTCCCAGTCTGGTGCGATGGTTTCCATCTTCCAGCACAGTACCCAATTCGTTCCACTGAGGTTGTGTACCTACTCAAACTGGTGAGATGAAAACTAAGGAATTACTCATATGTGTTCTTAAATTTACTCACTTCACGCATCCTTGAACTCATCTAACGTCCACTTTTACCAGGCTGTCTATCTTTAAGATTACCAATTATCTAAGAACTGAGATTTAGAAAAAGTTTTTTTCTTTATTAATTACCATACGCTAGAGATTCGAATGATCACGTTTAATTACTTTTATAATAATCTTGAGAGAAAGAGCAAAGGTCCGTTTTGTTCTTACTATTGAATACATTTATTATCTGTAAAACAGGCTTTTTCTCAGAATAAGATTTCAACAATACTGAAAGGAGAAAATACACACGGTAGCGAAGAACGAGTGTTGTAATTACTCCAAGGAACTATTGAACCTAGAAACTAAGATGCTAAGGATGACATTGTCTGGATGTTATTGATACTGTAATTCAAGAATCGTTCGAGTTTCCAAGTTTGTTTTTTCTCACAGATAGAGAAAAATGAATTAGTGTAGTAACGGAGGAAAAATATTGCGTAAAATTAACTCCTTAGATACACACTTTATAAATGTTATAAATTTGTTTCACTGTGTTATTTTCTTTTTTTCCGTCCTGTGGCTTCTTTTTTTTAAAGATCTAAAGACTTTCGAGTCATTGATTATTCACACTCGTTTTAACAGATCAAAGCATCTCGTTGATTTTAAATAATTAAACCTTCTGGTACTCAATATTGCTATACCTCCTACTCTGCTGAAGTTAAAAGAATCTCTAATTAAGCCCTTTCCCTCCCCTCCCCATCCTTCCCCCCACCAGAAAAAAGTAAAGATATTAGCGATTTTATTTCAGAGAGAATATTCAAATAATTTATGCCAAACTCACTACTTGGAAAAGTGTTTCATGAACGTATTATATGGGAAGAAAAAAAAGTTAAAGAGCCGGAATAGATTAATTCGGTTCTAATGAAGAGCTACAAAGAGTTTTATTGAATATCTTAAAAGTTACTTTAGAATATTTTCATAAACAGATAGAAAGCCAGAAAACCAAGCCGTATTTTTTATTCGAAAATTTTAAAGTACTTATCTTCTCGATCATCATGTTTGAGATGCTGCATTACAAGTTGTGCTTTCACACTCGGTATTGATGCTAGAATATATTTCCTGTGAATACAAAGCCAATCTTCCCCCTATGGATTTTCTGTATGAGAGCATTGAAAGAATTCTTGTCTATAGAGGGGAAAGTGCTCACATTTTCAAAGAAAAAGGAAAGCCCCAACGAAAGATCTAACTTCCATGTAATTTCAACATGATGGCTTCCTTTTTCCACCCATTTGGTTTAATTATCTTTTAAATAGCGACATTTTTTTAATATTTTCCTCGCAGTAAATTGTATCATGCGAGATTAATTCCAGCTCATTGGCTCTTGGAAATTGGTTTGGAATTGAATTCCTGTTTATCGATCACTGTACCTGTATACGTGTCTTTTGATTTGTGAACAAATCTATAGTGCTGCATAGAATAAGATTTTCTAAAGAACATAGTGAAAGGGTTGGTAAAAAGGCGCCTTATGCATTATGATTGGGCTAGGCTTATAAGAAATGTAGCAAAGAGCCTCAAGAAATGGATGCACCAAAAAAAATTCTCAACTAGGGAAAGAAAAAAAATATGTCATATATAAGGCTATGATTATAATTATCATCTTCGTTAGCATTATCAACCTGATCACCATGCCTCCTCCATAGTCTAGTGTTTACAGATAAGATAAAAGTGTTTATTTTAAGCAGAATATACCTGAAGCAAGCTGGAGCTTGATCATAGCATGGCGTTATTTTATTATAATCGAGCCTCCATGGTCTCAATGTCAGACTTCTTCTTAGGAAAGTTACAGATTTCTTTGCATCAATGACGTAGCAACGAGGTACTTCAGCAGCAGAGCTTATATAATTATAAGGATGATGATTACATTCATGGCCCTCAATCACTCGAAGGATCAAGCTTCATTTATGTTAAATGAGCTAAAGCAGAAGACCACAAAGCAAAGGTTACTATATCAAAGTGTCATCATTGAATAAAAAAAGGAGACATTAACGGACCAAGAAAGATAGACTGCTATAAATATATCAATAATTCACTACTTACCTAGTTATAAGCACCCGCCTTATTGCGTGTACTTCATGACGTAAAACAAATTAAATATTTACAAAAAGTTCAGTCTTTCATCTTTTGCTATCGACTTCTAGACTCCGAGAAAACCACAGGAGACTTGCGATATGTTCTTCAGAAACAACAGGTCGTCACAACCTGTGGATAAATGCTAGCTCATCAACATGATCTTCAAATCGTAACTATTCGCTTAGATTCCTTAGCCTGCAATGTTTGAAGCGGTTAACATTGGTCTGTACAATCTCAGAAAGTTCTCACCATCAATAGAACGCCCTTTCATTGATTACAAAAAATTAAAATAATTAAAAAAATATCTTAAAGTAGGTCAGTAATCAGACCCAACTATTATAGTACTGTTCAGTGATCAGAACAAGCTATCATGATGTTGGTCAGTGATCAGACCAAACTATCATGGTGATGGTGAGTGATCAGACCAAATTTTCATGGTACATGTAAGTGGTCATACCAAACTGTTATGGTGATGGTCAGTGATCAGACCAAAATTTCATGGTACAAGTAAGTGGTCATACCAAACTGTTATGGTGATGGTCAGTGATCAGACCAAAATTTCATGGTACATGAAAGTGATCATACCAAACTATTATGGTGATGGTCAGTGATAGGACTAAGCTATGATTGTGATGGTCAGTGATCAGACCAAACTAACCTGGTGCAGGTCAGAAGTCAGTGTAGTTGGGTTTAACAGGGAAATACTTGTACCTTGTCGTTCTCACATCATGCCGTTTAAACTCAACAGAATGAAAAAAAATTTCAAAGATTCCAATTGCATGAATATGATGACGGTAATCGATTTTTTGGTCTTTCATTCACATTAGTTTGAATGTTTTTACAAGGATAATTATTTTTAAAGGCTGATTTATTATTTCTCCAGCCCTTCGAACAGTAATGGAAGAAAACACATAGTTATATTCGAGACCACACAAGACTGCAGGACTTTTTTAAGCACCTGAAAGCAAGGTTACAGATCTAAGGTTGAACGATTTAGCGAAAGGTGTAAGGATAACTACACATACTGTAAAGAAAATAAGAGAGCTGATCTTTGACTACAGCTTTAAGTGGCAACCTCTGATGTTATTCTAAATAAATAGTTTGATACCGCCGTTCAAAGATTGAAAAATCAGGCCTAACAACTGATTCAAGCTAAACTGATGCAGCCTCAGCGATCTTCAGTGTAAAAAATTAAACTAAAGACTTACTTCTTGTTCACTTCTTCGAAATAAATAAGAAAATCATGTTGCTACTCTTCGCAACCACCACTGAGAGCATTGTCGACAACGCACAGTTCTGGTCATGGATAATGCTACACTATACAATTTAATAAGAACGGCAGATAAATGAATAATTGTTTAATTTGAATTTTCAACATTGAATGAGCTAAATTAAAAGCAGCTTCATTTCAAAATTAAACTACCATTATAACTTAACCATTAATGATGTAGCATAGAATATTTATTGCATCTCATGATAATGTAAAGTGGACCAAAATTCATGAGTAGCTAGTTTTACTCAGTTTTATTCGTGACAGCAAGTAAAATGATTCGAAACACAATCAGTAACCTTTACTATAACTGCTACAATAACCATAATGAAACAGCAGCAACAACAACTACCACTAATATTCCTGCTACTGTTACTACCACTAAATCTACAAGTACAACCACTACTACCACTAAATCTACAAGTACTACTACTACTACTACTACTACTACTACTACTACTACTACTACTACTACTACTACTACTACTACTACTACTACTACTACTACTACTACTACTACTACTACTACTACTACTACTACTACTACTACTACTACTACTACTACTACTACTACTACTACTACTACTAATAATAATAATAATAATTATAATAATACTTTTGCTGCTTCTGCTGCTGCTACAACTGCAACCACCGAAATTTTTGAATGGCTTTTCTTCTAGTTGTGATAGGGCTGATACGATATAATCTAACCCCGCCAGAGATGGAACCCTCACCCTCCTTGTTGTCGGAACAAACTCTGCCGACGGCGCTATGACTGCAATTCATTTTATTCTCTGGCATGTTTGGATCTGATCGATTTAGCCAGGAAACCGAAGATTATCATTGGAACATTATTTCTTCTAGGGCCTTCTTCAGTGTGATGCTTTATTGTCTCCTTTAAAGTGGGACTGATGATGGATCTGCTGACAAGCCATTTATATCTTCTTCATCTTGCTCGTACTTCGACCATCTACTTCTTGCCCTTGATTTTTTCCACTTTTTATAACATTCTTACATTGAGTTAGCTTTCCAGACGTTTTTCCTGAAAGCAGACTATCTGTGTTTCGTTTTATTATCCCTTGAGAATAAGAAAGTCTGGCTGTTTCTTCTTAAAGCCTCTTCACATTTTCTTCCTAAAGCATCCGAGTGATTCGAACCAGACAGAACGTGATTACCATATCCCTGCCCTCAGCTGGCCGCAGCTTTCCTTCACCTTACAGTGTTGACCATCTGTGGACCACCTGTTGACAATAATTATCTGCTTATGTTTTCACGTCTTTCGTCTTATTTGCCGGTCTCGAGATAGATCTAGGTTTGTGGTTAGTTTTCTATACTATTTATTTCTTTATTTGCAGCCACTTGCATCTTCAGATCCTTTGGTCTTTCTCAGCCTTTATCGCTGTTTCACTGCCTTCTTTATTTCTATGTTATATTTCTACCAGTTAAACGCGCATCTTTATAAGATCCGACAGATACTAGTTTGTTTATATCGTGTAACAATATGGACTGATCGGTCTTCGCGATAGTACTTTTAGTCTATCCAAGCCAGCATGATTGTAGGGAACTTTTCCTATTTTTTTTGTAGATGAAAATGGCTCATTGGCTAAGTGCCTGATCTTGTCTGGGCAAGGCGATGGGTGCCTTATAGAGATGTGGGTTCTATCCCTGTCCATTCCATTCGTCCTGATATTTTCACGTCTTTCGTCTTTTTTGTCAGTTCAATCTAGGTTTGTGATTGATTTTTCCATACTAGTGATGACAATAAAGGGTTGTCAAATTATCGCTAAATTCCCCTGTTATAAAAATATTGACTTTGTTTAAAAATCTCAATGATTCATAATTTATGTTATTAGTATCTTTACTGGTTTATTAGTCCCGTATCTTCAAGAACGTAAAATAGTAACTTTTGTTGTGTGTGGTTGTGATTCTGTATTACCTATTTGATTACTCTTTGTAAGGGAACGGCCTAATTTCTTAAGATGGCTCAAATAAAGATTCATCTTATCTTATTTTATCCCTTACCTCCTGGAGATCAATGCAGAAAATATTCATCGTTTTTTTTTCACTCTCTCCTTTTCTTCTCCTTAAAGGAAGAAGATGTCGGTATATATTGGAATTGATGACGCTCTGTAATCGAACAAAAGCCACCTATCGGTGGTTTAATGTAAAACTTAACGATCTTTAAACTTATAACATGTCTATCACACAACAGCATCTTGAATAATGCCCGTTCACAAATTCTAATGGATTATTTTGAACAGGGGAACGTTGTTAAAACGCACTGAATGTAAAGAAAATTAACATTTACCGAAAAAAAAGAGGATTAGCGGAAGAAAAAAGCACATCGCGGTTTCTACTTATGACAAAGTTCAAAATCTAATTTCTCTGCTAAGTATTTTTTTTCAGAGCGTTTAATTACCTACTTGAGACAAGCTCCTAAAAATTGGATTGCTCTGTGTAATCTCCAGAATTGATCATTATAATACACTTTTTGAATTTGTAACATTTGATAAAATTCGCAGACTTAAAGAAAGAAATGAGAAGCATGTAGGGGAGAGATCTGTAAAATTTGCAGCCAGACTTCTTAAGAGGATGTCAAGAATAGCTGGTCGTTAAGTTTTTCAGCAGCTTTATTGCCTCTTGACGCAGCCCAGAACTGATTTAAAAAAAAAAATGGAAACACGCACCTATTAATGCCTATTTTTATGACATAAAAAATATTTAGATCTACACTTTAAACTTTTGACTTGAGTCTAACTGCTGTAAATATTTAGATCCAAAATATAGAAGCTATGTTCAACAACTGTTTTAGATTCTTTACTTCTATCTCCCGCTATTCTAGAAGGTTTAAGAGCTGCCGCCGCCTCTATTGCATGCGTACGTTCAGTTTTATTCCTGCCATATCAACCTGTCAAACTGTACTTGCAGGAAATATTTCGTACATTCACCTTTTTCTTTAAGAAAATAAGAATCACATTTTTGCCTTTAAATTTTCGAAATAAGACCCCACTATTTTGGTGAAGTTAATATTACCACTACTAGTCTTTAGGGAATTTTACAACTTCAATTCAAATTTGACGTGGTCTAGAAATGCTCGAGTAAATGGTCCTCATTTTCTGTCTAGCTCCATGATTAAAAGAAGATAATTTGAATTATCTACAATATAGTCTAACTAGTTTAGTATTGTAACATCGTTTTGTACCGATGATCCCTCAATCAACCCTTATCGTGAAGGTCCGGATTATGCAGCCGTCAATTCTTGATTCGTTTTTGAACTATCAGAAAAAAACAAACAAATCTCAAGTTGTCCGGATTTTTTTTTTGTCGCACAAACCCAACAGCTTAGACCGAAATTAGAGTCTAAAACTTTAGATGAAGTTCGAATAAATCATTAAGTTTGATATATTCTACAGCATTGTACATCATTTGCACGAGTTCACAAAATTTGGTAATTTATAGTTTGAAATTTTTTGAGGACTTTGCGACCGAAAATTAAAGATACAATACGGTATGTGGCTACAGTCGTTATAGGCTAATAGTTTTTATAACATTGTTATAAAGACTGCTTATGTTAACTTTTAGAACTGTCTACATTTAGAAGAGTTCCAATGGTATTTTGGTTTTTACTAAAGTTCACAAAAGACTGCATTATAGTTTCCCAAATACAAATTCCCTGGCTATTTTGTAAGCAAGGTTGATGAGAAGGCGAAGTCCTTGAAACCCAACAACAGTTTATTGTCAATACAACACTTTGATGATAATTATGACACGACAGACATGAAGCAGGATCGTCAGATCTCCTTGTGAGGTGTAACATTCAACATAATTATGATGGACAGAAATAAGCCAAATAAAAGATGCTTTACGAGAATAATAATAAATGTATACGAGAAGTATTTATCTCCATTGGAAATCAGAATAGCTTGAACTTGGTTGTTTTTAACTTATTGATCTTTTTTCCCCTGTGAAATGCAACATAACAAGAAGCTTTGCTATACTATTTTGTTGTTGTTGTTTTTTGTTTTTTTTTTGTGGCTATTTTGGTTGTAGTTTTTATACATAACTTCAAAGGATGAAAAATTTGTCTTTCAACTTTTTTTTCTGAAATCAAAATGTTTCTATGTTTTCACAGGGGTCGAAGCACATGAGATGAGCGAATATTCAAATAAGGATGTCATTCTAAAACCATACACTAAAATCATATAAGCAACACATTACATACGAGATATTTCGTAGAATAATTTTCCGTTGTTGTTCTGGATCAGACATCTCTTTAAAATGTTAAAAATTAGTAAAATTTATAATTATAAGCGCCTTTTTTACATTTTTATTAGGATAAAGAAAGAAACAACACGATTATCACTATTGCTGTGTTGATCCAAGGATCAATTAATTTGTTATTTCTGTAACGACCTTGCGCTTTTGGTAAAAAACCAATGCACAGTCGATTTCTTCAAGCGAAATTCAACTGTGTTTGCAAAAAATCGAGTTACTCTCTTATCTCTTTATGTTCTCTTCTATAATGTTTGATAACTGTTGTGCACATAAGAAACATAAATGGTGCAATGATCAGAATGCATTGTCGAAACAAAAGAAACTTTACAAGTTCAAACAATCAGTAAGTAAAGCAGAAAGTGATACCAAAATCTTAGCAATAATTAGTTTGAGAAGCTAAGAACAGAGATTTTCAGTGTAGTGTCTAGTGAGATTTACTGTGTAATAGTGCAAGAAACAGTCGGAGTTTATCAGAGCACCTCTCAAAATCAATCAGCGTGGCATATCTCAAGGTGAATTCTGACAAAAAGCCGCTCGAAATCAATCAGGTTGGTGGCACATCTGAAGGTAATTCTGACAAAATTGTCGATTGCTGGTTTCTACGAGCAAAAGTGTCAAAATTTAACATGCAATAAATTTTTGTAGTCATAATACTAAACATGGCGGATCGCAGGCTGTTTGATTTGTAAGCAGAGCTTGTTCTGATTTTTTTTTTCAAACTCGGAAATGGAAAAATGAACCAATGAGCAAGTCTATATATCAAGAAAATAAAAAAGCTCGAAGGCAAAAGCCAAATCACATAAATAAAAAGAAAAATCAAATTGTGAGCAAAACATGTGTGAAGAATATTCATCTAAAAGGCAGTTCTGTACATTATTTATAAATACACTTAGGATATTACCGGTACATGTCTTTAAAAACTGAGGCTTCAAGAAGTATATGATTGTTTGGTCTTATAATCTCTTCTCTTTACTCCTCTCTCCCTCCATCCCTTCTCTTAGTGGGGAAGCCCTTCTGTCTCCATCTACTCGTCACAAAGTGTACAATACCCTTCCTGCGCACCAGGCGCCCGTATCGGCGACAGAAGTTATCCACGGCCCTAGTATTGAAACCCGAGTTGATTTCAGTGATTTCTCACGGCAATAGCGACGGAGTTTTTGGCTGAGCCGTGAAATCAATCACTGCAGTCCGGTTTGAGTACCTTTCTCCATAACTCAAACATTCAATGTGGAAAAAAATTGTTTCGATACTCCTTGAATCTGTTAATTCATGTATACTTGTTAAATTGGATACTAAACATACAATTCTTTGACAAAATTGAGTGAAACTCATAGCGTGTGATAAAACAAATACAACAACAAAAACAAGCAAAACAACTGAAACGTAAAAAAGAAGAAAAGAAATAAAACTCCATAAATATAGAAGAAGGTGAGTTATCTGCACCATGACAATATTTTTACAAGTGAACTGTGTTTTAAATTTCGATTTCTTAAAATCATCGTTGTCCTATCATAAGATTACACTTTTATCTGGCATTAAAGTTATTAATTTATGGCACAAAAGTTCGTAAAAAAAACTATTCAAGACCTTTTTATAAGCAATAAATAGACTACGATTCTTGAAGCTTTTCCGCTCACTCAATTAGCTTTATTTGAGAAGACATTAAGTCAACGAATTAGTTAATAATATTGTCATGCCAATCTTTGATGAATTAAAGAAGGATAAGATCCCTATTCATTGTGGACTGGGCTTAAAAATCTCCTATTTCTATGAACCAATCGAAGACAGGGCGTAAGAAAATAGAATCAGTGTTTGGTTACTAGTCTTTTCATTGAACACGCAATATCAACTTTCTTGATTATTTCACTCACCACCACATTAAGCAAAAGAATTTTCACGTGTTGAAGGTGAAAAGGAACAAGACTTTTACATTGGAAATCGTAGCATATAAACATAATGACACAGTTCATTTAAGCAAAACTAGAAATGTTTGTATGAAAAACAAATGCGCGGTTTTAGTATTTACAAACTTGACAAGGCTCGTCCAGTGCGGGGTCAGTCGGCCACCTGAACAGCTGGTCCTGGCGTGTGGTAGGCGATGTTCTGGTACACGACAGCGCCGCTTCCTTTACGTCCAAGTCGAAGCATCAATGTTTTCTCTGCCTCAGCTTTTATATCACTCGCGTCATTTTCAGCTTCAGCTAATATCTCATGATTGTCATCAGAGTCGAAACATTTTGCTCTCTCCTCTGTGGTTTCAGTGTATTGTTTCAAGGGCACATATGTATCTTCTTCAATATTCGAATAATTATCAGAATTTTTGCTGTTGTATACACTGTTATCCTTTTTATAACTAGAGAGGCAATGCTTTGCCTTGTCGCAACCATCAACTTCTGCATCGGCCGAGCTTTCATCTTTAGAGCCAGACTTAATGTCTTTGAACGCCTGAGATTTAGTTTTCTTGCCAGGCCAGCGTTTGAGTTCACATTTATTGGGCCAAGTGGAGAATTGGTGGCTGCGTCGGTGGTGATGCTGGCCTCCACCATTGTTGGTAGAGTGAAAGTTTGGCAGTAGATCGATCTCTGAGGTCTGGTCCACATTGACGTTGACAAGTTCGCGAAGCAAAACATCCGAGGATGTTGTAGTTGGATCTTTCCGGACTGACGGGTATCTTCCGCTCTCACTCCGTGTGACAGCACCCACATAGCCACCTACACAGGCCCCTGACGTGGCTTCTTCTAGCCTGGATGACGGTATGCGGTGATTTCGGCCGTCACCCTCCAGCAACGTGATCTCCGCGTCCATGCTGCTGCGCATCTTGCGGCGCCGACGGCACGGCACGAAAAACCAATAAAATCTCGACTTGACCTCTTCTCGAAAGTTCTCGTTGAGCCAACAGTAAACAAACGGGTTGAAGCAAGTGCTGGAAATAGCTATGAAGTGACAAATGAAGTAAACCACTGAATTGTAGGATAACTTCTCAGGATCCGGGTGGAAGTCAGTGAGCAGATGGTACATGTTGAGCGGCAGCCAACACAGAGCAAACACAACCACCACAGCGATCAACAGTTTGATACTTTTCTTCTTGGCGCGAGTGCGGGACAACTGCTGATTGGCTGTGACGGCCCCAACTTGTGTCCTGGCCCACAGGCTCTGCACTATACGCCCATATGCCACAGCAATCAGGCTGAATGGAATGAGATACTGGAGCAGAAAGGTTGTTATTGTAAGGAACTCCTCAAAGTGTGTCCAGTAGCCGGGGCCAATAAAGCGGCATCTCTTCGCTTCTTTGGTAATAACAATTCTCATTTTGATGACACGCATGTAGAGCCCGTAAGGCAGAGACAGACAGAGAGCCACGAGCCATACAAGGATGAGGATGACCAGGGCGAACCGCCTGGACATCCTCCTGGACAGAGGCTTAAGCACCACCCTGTGTCTGTCCAGGGCGATGGACGTCAGCGTGTAAGTGGACACATAGGTGGTGAGAACTAAGGAGAAGTTCACTATATGGCACGGAATTTCCCCAAACGGCCATTCCTCCAACATATTTCTCGCGATATTAAACGGGACGTTGATAAAGGTCACTAAAAGGTCACTAACTGCCAGGTTCGCGATAAAGAAGTTTGTAGCCGTGTGCAGACGCTTGTTCTTGAGGATGACGTAACACACAAGGAAGTTACCGAAGACGGATATGATGCACATGATGCTGTACAGCACGAGCAGGGTGATGATGAGCTCCATGCGGAGAAGCTTCTTCCTCTGCGACTCCACGTGAGTGTCATTGTGTTGGAACAGCTCGTGTTTGCCCTGCCATGTCTCACGGAGCTCGTCCATCCACGAATCTGGGGAGAGGAGGGAGGAAACAGGGAGTGAGACGGTGGACTCGGGGATACAGCCCATAACATAACACAAAAGGGCTGATTTTATGACAATCAGAAACAAACCTCAAAACATTTCTGCTACTATTTTGAAGTTATTGATATCAATTTCACTGTGCCAGTTGAAAACTTTGATAAAACTTCACAAAAATCAATTTTTTTTCTAATATAGAAGTTTTTTTACTTCACAGATCACTAAGTTCTGACTGTATTGAGTTCTGATATGTTGTAGACTGAAGAGCGAAATCAACACGCAGGCTGACAATGTTTTCAGTGCTTCATATCGAGTTCTCTTTAATTCTTTCTTTATAATATTTTGCCCAAACTTATTTTGACCATCTAAAGTATAATATGTTTCAAATTTACTTCCTCACTCGTTTTCTTAAAAAAAGGCCCTACAGTATTAGAGTGAGAAATTGAAAAAAAATACAGCATCGTACAGATTTGAGAGATTCATTTGCGTAGGAACCAGATATAGATACTCAATGATAATTTCTATTTGAGAGAATTCACCGCCACGTCAAATTACTTAGTATGCGACTAGCTGAACCGATTAAAAAAAAAATGAAAGATCGAACACGACACAGTTTGCAGCGAGTATTTCCACAATTACACCCCTGATAGACCTCACTCACCCAATTCTGTCTAGACATAAATCTCAAAATCAGCATTAACATAATCTATATATGCTGGATCCGAATATGCCCCAAACATGCCTTAATCCCTAAAGTTCAGGGCTACATTAATTACAGATTAGATGAAATTACATTGTGTTGGATAAAAGATGGAAATTCAAAATTTGAAAAAAAAAAATCTAAAACTTTTTGAAAATAATCGTGACGCATCATTAAGCATTAGAATGGCCAATGTTTAAAATATTCTGAAAATTTTAGAGTTCCCTGATTGTAACTTAGATCAATCCAACTGACACATTAATAATTAAAGTAATTTATATTATGTAATAGATAAACCAACAAAGAACCCACAAGCTCAAAGGTGATTACATACACTATATTCGTGTTATATGAGAGCTAGAGTGAGGGTGAGGTAGATAGATAGATAGATAGATAGAGAAGGAGAGAGAGAGAGAGAGAGAGAGAGAGAGAGAGAGAGAGAGAGAGAGAGAGAGAGAGAGAGTCAGAGAAAGAGACAGACAGCAGAGAGATAGAGAGAGATAAATAGGCAAGCAGACAGACAGACAAAAAAGAATAAAAGAAAATCCGGGTCATATTGTTGAAGACAAGATAATCAATATAGGCTCGGCCGAACGAGGAAAGATCGAGTTATCTCTTGATGCGAGAGGTCTCTGATTGAATAGAGAGAGGATACCCAATGCTTTCACAGATCTAGAGATACGTTGAGTGGGAGCGACACCGATAAAGAAAGATTGGGCCAAAACAAATCATCGGGACACATTATTTTATAAAATGTATTGATCTAATCACCATGAGAATAAATATCTCTTTTCGATAGAGTCAGTTTTTATCATTAAAGGAGCAAATAATTAAGTAAGCACTTAAAAACACCATCTTGTCGGGACAGTTTCCAGTTTGAAACCACTTATCGAATAATCCAGCGACGCAGCTTCAAGTTGGCCATTTTTTTTTATCTGAGTGAGTGGAATAATGCTACGATCACTTTCCACTTATGCGAGTCTTTTTTCTTGAGATAAATTTGAATGGTTGTTGTAATAATGTCATTCAAAAAATGAAATATGGCACTTGCGCTTTCCTGATAATATTATTTGGAAGGAGACATTTAAGTCGGAAACCGAAAAGTATCGAAACATCCTCACTAAATTATCGAATATCTAGTTTCTTTGCCAGCCTATTGAATATAATAATAATAATAATAATGCAAGAACTTAAAAGATGCCTTTGTTCTCAAGATAACTTCAACTTTTATTACACAGTCATTTCAGAGCGGAAGATGACTTTCAGGATTTTCTGTACAACTACAAGGGAGTCAGTCTTATGTCAAACTTTCTTTACACTCAATTGATTCTTCCAAAGGATAAGAGATCTGGTAAAATGAAAGACGTTGTCAAGAGGCAGAACATCAACAGCTTGAACACACGGCCACATACTAGCACCGAATTGTCTTTTCTCTAAAACAGAAAAGAAAAATTTGATTGTGCGAATTGAATTGTTCGTGAAAGATAGCCCATTCCTAACCTCTTAATGAAATGATGCTACAGTCCGTGTCAGGAAAAAAATATTTTTTTTTAAATACATTTTTATGAGTCGATGGATTAAAATGTAATTCTTACTGTGACGTACTTCAGGATGAAGTCTGAACTACATCTGAGGTAAAGAAAGTTTCATTCAATGTTTAATAATTATATTTTCTACTTTTCTTTTTGCACATATTCTACTAATATGCTCCGAATTTTTTAAACTTTTACAGTAAAAAATGAAAAGCTTAATTTACTTGGGTTTTGTAGTGGTTTCAAGTTTTTTTTCCAAACAAGGGTTTGGGAACAAGAGCACTCTAGTTGACCGGTGTGTTTGCTCCTAGTGAAACCCTAGCAACAACGATTGTTTTCATCATTCTCTATCTTTGAATGCATCCAGCGCATCTTCTGCCCTAAACTGTGAGAAATGAGCATGATAATGCAGTGAGAAAACCTAGAAAACGGCTTTCGCTGATGTTAATTAAAGAAGCACACCAAGGATCGATGCTGAACAACACACACTGGCAGCTTAACAGAGAAAGTAGAAATATTGAAATAAAACGCTCTGCTCGTAGAGAAGGGATTCAAATTGTTTCAGCGTGGAGTACAGAGGGTAAATAACCATGGATTATAGACACATTTCATCGAATAAAAAGTCCAAGAACTTTCACAAAAAGAGGCAGTGCTTTTTTTTTGAGAAAAGCTGAAATATAAATGTCAATTTGAAATCGACAAAATTTCTCTTTGGAAAGTCATTAAAAAAAGAAAAACTTTCAAGAAATAAAAAAAAAATGCAAAACAACAACAACAACAACAACAACAACAACAACAACAACAACAACAACAACAACAACAACAACAACAATAATAATAATAATAATAATAATAATAATAATAATAATAATAATAATAATAATAATAATAATAATAATAACAACAATAATATTTTTTTAATTAATTGTTATTACTATTATTATTATTATTATCATAATGATAATGAATGTTATACTTTAAACAATTTACATTAGAATGATACACAAACAAATAGCTATAATAAACAAAACGATTTTACCGTATCAAAATCATGTTTGATTTTTTAATTTTTTTTTTTTTTTTATTGTTTTGGAAGCTGTCGAGGGAGGGCAGGGCAGTAAACTTATTTTTCTTATTTTTGGTAAATACAGTACAAGTAGAAATAGAGTAAATTTTTAGAAAGTCTTGAATGAAAACCACCTAACACACCAGAATAATCTCAGTTTCATGAAAAAATATAACTCGGTCGGAGCATAACACAGGATAGTGTGTGTGTGTGTGTGTGTGAGTGTGTGCTGTTAACACATGCTCCTCATGGTGCTAATGGCATAGATGACGTTTAGTTTTATTCTCAGATCATAAGCTCAAGAACTTCTTGCGAGCTCCAAGGTATGTGAGAAGCCCCTAAATACTTCCAGGC
>JAWDGP010003268.1:37500-92500 GCA_033675545.1 Elysia crispata | reverse complement strand
GAGCTGATTAATTAATATTGTTGTGGCTTTGGTCATCTTCACGTGACTATTGTATCTGAATAGCTCTAGCTGCTACTATCAATTTCTTGGCATGTTCAATATCGGTTTTTGTTGTTGACTTTATTTTTTTTGTGTGTGCAATTAAAACAAAGTCAAACAAACAGAAAATTCGAATACAAAATTTTTAACAGACCTTAATCAACCAGATCACGCAGTTCTATCACAGACACTCAGCAGTACCAGGTGATTAGTTGTAAAACCACACTCCGTACCCGGACAAAAAATGAAAACAATTTAAAAAAACAAAGCCAAAAACAACATTAAAATCACGACCCTCTACATTATGTGTAGAAAAGCGATGGGAAAAATGAAAATTCAAGAGCATCGACAAAGCACCAATATATCTGGCCACACACTTGGTTGGCGTTGCTACTTCTTCCATCACTACCGTCACCGAGTTAAGGGAGAACCCTGCGCTAACAGATGACGCGATAATCAAACCTGTATTACATCATTTTAATACTGCCATTCCACGGCTCGAGGTGGGCTTTATTCTATCTGAGACGGTTACCTATTATCACAGGGCCTATCCAGCAGGTGTAACAACCTCAGCCTACGGTTGTTAAATCCATATTCAGCACTTGACAAATCGTACCGATCGCTTCATGAGTCTGTCTGTCGGTGAACAGTGGTCACACAGAGCTGGGTGTCGGTGAACAGATCTAATCCAGAGCTATGTGTCGGTGAACAGACCCCAGCCAGAGCTACTTTTCTATGTACAGTACTCACTCAGAGATGTGTGTCGGTGAATATTACTTACCCAGGGGTGTGTTTCGGTAAACAAGACTCACCCAAGGCTGTATGCAGGTAAACAGGGATCACTCAGGGATATGAGAGCAGTTTCATTGAGGTCAATTGACGCAATATTAATTGGATTAGGTTTAGAGTATGCCCACTTTCTATCTTTTTTGTTGCCTTATTTTAGTAACTCCTGTTTGATTTTGTTATGATCCCAATACTGCATCAGCATGCAACTCAAGATTTCGCAAAATATCAATTTTGTTTTATGTTTTATGATAAATCATATTTTACAAAACATTCTTCATTGAGTTTTGATAGTTTTCACCTTCTTACTCGGAACGTATCAACTTCCTGAAGCTCTTGATCCATCTATATTAAGATAATGGTTATACCTTGGCGTAAAGAAGACTTCAGTTTGAAAAATAAACTGCTTAAGGATAAAGATAATTATGAACAAGTCATCATCCTCCATTATGAAGTCAATATGAATAGATAGATCTAGGTGTGTAGAAATTATATTCATGTGAATCGGGAAAAACGGAAAGTGATTGTATCTTTTCCAGTCACCCTTGCCATAGTTGTGAGCTCGAGCTGGTTATGATTGGCTGAGCCGAATCATGCGAAGAGTAGAAGGACAACCATCAAAGGACCAGGGCGCTGAGTCTGAACTCATTTTGGTCGCGCCGATTTCAATAAAGAGTTATTAAAACTGTAAAACTTCTATCAGGCAGATGCAAGCTTGGGCCAGACCATTTGAAAATTGGATGCTTGTCGTTTCACAGAGTTAAATCTGTAATCCTGCTTTTTTAAATTAAAGTTTAGTTTTCGTCAAAAAGCTAAACTAATTTTGTTTTGAACCAAACATACGGTGAATATTGAATATAGTGGGGGGAAAGCAGGAAAAGCACAAAATAAAGAAAACTTTTGTAACATATAGATGATGAAAGATAGAAAGAGAAGAGAAGAGGAGAGAGAGAGAGAGAGAGAGAGAGAGAGAGAGAGAGAGAGAGAGAGAGAGAGAGAGAGACAGACAGACAGACAGACAGACAGACAGACAGACAGGCAGACAGAGACAGAGAGAGAGAATGTGATGGGGAGAAAGATTAAAAGAAAAATTACGCAAGTATCGCTGGGGTAGAAAGACAGAATAGTGAAGCTAACATAATCCACAATATAAACAACAGCTAGAAAATAATTCTTTATGTCTTGTTCTCTCTCTCTCTCTCTCTCTCTCTCTCTCTCTCTCTCTCTCTCTCTCTCTCTCTCTCTCTCTTTCTCTTTTCTATCTATCTAGTTATGTATCTATCTACCTATCTGTCTTTATCTTTGTTTCTCTACCTATCTATCTTCATAGTTATCCATCTATCTCTTTTTGTGTTTGAGTTTAAACTACTTTAATCGGTTTTCTCTCGTCACCTTTCATCTCTCTTTTTTCTTTCACTCACCAATCTACGTCTATCTCTATCCCTTTCTCTTTGTCTCTTTGCCTCCGTCTGTGTCTCTATGTCTATCTTTTTCATTCCGCCTCCGTCTGTGTCTCTATGTCTATCTTTTTCATTCCGCCTCCGTCTGGCCCTCTGTATCTCTCTCTCTCTCTTTGTCACACACATACCCACTCTCTATCTGCCTCTCTATCTCTCTTTTGCACCAAAGAGGATGTAGTGAGAACCATCCATTCTGAGCCCGCTACATTGAAACTAGTATCATAAATGGTAGCTTTCAGTCTTTTGTTTCAACAAGCCTCTCCATCCCCCATCATTAGATTTATACTATAGCCTCACTTCAAGATCAGATGTCACCTACTCTTGGTGTTATCTTGTGCGCTGCAAGACTTTACGTCTGCCACTAAATCCATTCCGTCATCTTTCAGGTCGAATTTCCGGATTTTTGCATGTGAACTTTAATATCTGGCCGGGGGTTTCCTTGGTTAAGATGTCAATATATCCGCTGGACTTCTCTCTAATGTGGCTCATTTTTCTGTAAGTCTTTCTGTCCATCAATAGACAGGCAGTACCTGGCATAATTTATATAACTGAGCCGGTGATGCTCAGTTCTTTCTTTGTTTTAGAGGATTTGAATTCTTGAAATCTTTTCTTATGTACAAGAGAAATGTCCTTGAAATTTGCCATCTATAATTTCTTTTTATTCTTGATCTATCTTTCTTTCTTTCTTTCTCTCGCTTTCTTGGTTTTTCTTTCTTTTATGGCTCTCTCATCTGCATGGAATGTTTACTTTCTGTCTCTGTCTCTCTGTCTGTCTGTCTGTCTATGTCTCTGTCTAACTGTCTGTCTCTCTGTCTCTCTGTCTGTTTATCTGTCTCTGTCTCTCTCTGTCTCTGTCTCTGTCTCTGTCTCTCTCTGTCTCTCTCTGTCTCTCTCTGTCTCTCTCTCTCTGTCTCTCTGTCTCTCTGTCTCTCTCTCTCTCTCTCTCACTTTCTCTTTCATTTTTTCTCATCGCCTATCATTGTTTCCCTACCTTTTTTTTTTTTTTTTTTTACAAAAAACTTTATTTCCCACGTATTATTTTCATATCCGTCTTTCACTCTAGCTCTCTGTTTTTATTTATTTTTTTACAAAGGTTGTCATTTCGCTTCATTTTTTCCTTTCTGCCTCCTCTTATCTTCTCCTTAGCTATTACTTCTTTCCTAACTCTCTCTCTCTCTCTCTCTCTCTCTCTCTCTCTCTCTCTCTCTCTCTCTCTCTCTCTCTCTTTCTCTTTCTTTCTCTTTTTCTCTCTCTCTTTCTCTCCCTCTCTCTCCTGATCCCTTTCCTTCCCTAAAAATCTTAGTGAGAGTCGGATGCTAGGGTGGACCAGACCTAATTACAGCCAGCTCAGGCCTTCAACCACTGGACCTTGGGGTCAGCTTACAGTCTGCTCTCTCGACTGAGCGCCCACGAATGCCGGCTGAATTTCGTCTCTCAGGGAGTGATCCGGTGAATATTTTACATTCCCTTCTAATGTTCGTCCATGCAGTCAGCTCGGAATTGTAATTTCAATCCTTTCCAGCGAGCTAGTATTCTGAAGTTTTATTTCAAACTCTAATTAGATCTTCCTTTCTCTGAATGGCATACATTCTATTCGTTATGTGATCTTTCTTTTTCACAATTAATAGTATTCCTGAAAGCGATACATACATATTATATTTTCCGTATTTTTTACCCGATGTGATAAAGTTGCAATATTGTATGTTATTGATTAGTGAAAACATTGAAATATTGCAAACACACTTAATAAAATGACAAAGAAGGGTCAATTATGAACGGCATTACAATCAATATTGCCTGGTAAAATTTAAAATACCTTTTGTGAATCAATTATTCTATCCATCTCAAAGACTGCCACTTCTAACCATGGACACGAACAGCGGTCTAAAATGTGCAGCCTGAGGCCTAAGTTTGTAAACTGAAATCGTCTTAGTGAGGATGGGCTACATGAACCAACAGCCAAATCATCAACTAATACCACCAAGGGCGTCTTTTAAATTTTCGAAATAGAAAATATTTCCTCCCTGATATCCTGTTGAGAACAATGTCGAGACTATAAAGAGAAGGAATCGCCAGGAACGTCGATGGGAAATCGCTGCAGGATTTCTAAGGTCTGGAGTAAAGAATACTCTTGATGATATCACATTGAATCCTAATTTCCTTAAGATTTATCCAGCTTTTCTTTTCTGAAAATCACAAATGGTCTTATTTGAAGCAATTGAACAAAACGCAGCCGTCTACCATGTATCCTGCGTTTATTCTTACGTACGATATCCTGTATCCAGCTTAGCAAAAAGCAATTTAATAACATTGAATTTGATGATCTTTTTTAAAAGATATTTTTCCTTACTTGTAAATACCAATGTTTTATTTCTACAGACTATACAGACGATTTAGGTGCTTGTAGGATTGCTATGTTTATGCTTATAAACAAGATTGTCACTGTTTAGTACCGCTAGGTGAGATTTAGTATATTTTACCTTATCTTATGTTAACTACTAATGCTTCTCCGTCTGAATCCTCTCCCACAGACTCTAAACTCAAAGCATGTAATCCTGTATAATGTTCATACTTGTGATGTAACTGTCTCATAGTTGAGGACCCCAAACTTATCCAATTCAGCTTAGTCTCATCAACATTTTTACCTTAGAGGTTTTCCTTAATTAATGCTAGGTATCTTGTTTTCGCTGATGGTAATGCGGGAATAAAGATTAGGAAAATAATGGTCAAAATTTTAATTAATATAGCACCATTATGCGGGAAAGCTATGTAAAAAAAATTCAGGGAGATTTCTCACTTGCATGACGTAAAAATTTCATCGACTTATTCAATTATTAATATGATTTGCTAATATAAGTTACAGAATCTTATCTTTAACTTTTCAAAAATTGAAACTAATAACTATTTATTGATTACTTAAATTTAAAAGCGTATTGCTGAGCAGGGTTAGTTATGTTAATAACCGAAAAAATACACCACTCAAGAGAAGTTTTTGCTTGCTTGTGTATTTTCCCGACTAATAATAGCCACACACGGTATAAGGTAAATAATTTTTTTTAATGGAGTCGGCCATACCTCGTTAAATAGTGTTAGAACCAACAGAGACTGCGTGATGTATCAAGCAGGCGAATCCCAATCTAGCAAAGATGAAATTCGTGTTACGATAATTACCTCAATTATCTGTAAGCTCTACAAGATTTTCTTTATCCAAATATTAGTCAAGTCTGTTACTGTAGTTCGCCACAGCGGTCCTGCTGGCCTCCTAAAATACACGTTGATTGATAGAGACATTACACGACAATGTGTGACTCATGGCGCCCTTCCACCAAACTTGTGACTACAGAATTGTCACATATACCAGGTTAATGAGCACCATGGCAGACTTTAGGGTGAACACCCTGGTTGCACAAGCTAGTTTTGTGCCGTAATGAGGGAGTGAGATTTATCTCTTTATCCTTTCAGGAGATTGACTAATTCTGAGCTAACATTGCTAACACAAAAATTCGAAGATTAAAGAATTCTGACAAGATTATAATTTTTGCTATAGTATCATATCATAATTTGGCTTGATTGTTGGGGCCGCAATTCCAAGATTTTTTGTAACCGGAATTCTCTTTTATTCTTTTTCTCCCATTCAGGCTGCAAAACTTTTCAAAATGACTTGCACCAATTTTTTAAAACAAAATTCCCTCGATGCTATTTTGAACACTGCTCAAAAGTCATAGGCTTAACGGCGAAAATGTGAGTTGATAAAATTTTTGTTTAGATATATTTTTTCCACCAGCTGAATCTCATTGCTAATTTATGCAAGTAGAGTAAGGAACAATTTTAAGTTCACTTCTATAAAGCAGAAACCTAGATCTATCTAAGTTTAAGATTCAACATTGCAAAGTCTCTTTCTACAAAGGAGACGCTAATGTCATTTGCCAGGACTGTGGGGGTTGTGGGATGGGGGTGCTAAATAGGCTTATCTTCCTTATGGTCCATTACCTTATCATCCTTTGAGTCATGCCAGCTGGAGCCTTAGCTATTTTAGGGTTACCCATGCTGGACAGGTCAACTTGGTAGGAGTCAGACTAAATATGGACCGGACTGGACATAAAACAAAACAAACATTGATGTATCTGGCATGAAGGCCGTCAGCCAGGGCAGATCGCCGCCATGCCACCAGACGCAGTGGGATGGAAACGACAGCTCCGACTGCCAGGGACTGTCCATCACAAAAGCTCTCAGCAGAAATCAGCCAGACATCACAACAATTGACGACTGTGACAGCAGTTCACTTTTACCTAGAGGTCAGGTTTTTAACACACCCAGAGAGAAAAGCAGACTGAAGATGGGGACCTCTGATGGTGCATAACATCTATCACACATAACCCGTATACGATTTTGACAAATAATCAAACTAAGGGTCATGGTGGTCCACCAGTAAAGTGCTCTCTGGCTGAAAAGAGCCCACCCCAGCTACTGGCGGTACCTCCCTATCTTTTTGGAAAGCCAGGAGAGGATTTAGTGGAAAGAATGCTTCTGGCCAAAAAATCTCTGTCAACCGCAACTCATTGGATCATATAAAAATAGCACAATGGAAATGCGAAAGTATCACCAAAAAGATAGAAGCGCTTAAAGTGTTCCTACAGAAAGAGAATATTGATATAGCCTGCCTGCAAGAATTTCACCTCACCCCGAATCTAAGATTCCTTGTGCGAAATTATCTATGTTTCCGTTAGGACCGCCTAAATAATTGTACTCAAGAGAGGGAGGGGGGGGTCTAATCCTAGTCAGAAATAAGATTCCAGCCCAAGAAATTATCATCCAGACAGGGTAAGAATAAGAGATAATTGGCATAACTGCGCATCTACAAAACAAAAAGGTAACAATATGCAACTGCGATGCTCCACCAGACAAACAACTAAGTCTTCACAATCTAAAAGTACCAGAAGCCAACTGTCTTGTACTAGACGACTTTAACAGCCACTCGCCCAGTTGAGGCTACAACGATTTAGGCGCAAGGGACGAGGAGATGGAGTACTGGCAAATAATCCACAACCTCCTACAAGACCACAATGACGAACCAACCTTTTGTTCAACGGTCTGGAAAACCACAACAACCCGAGACTTAGCCATGGCCACAAAAGAAATCAGCAGTCATGCGAATCGAAGTCGCATGCCACCTCTAGTAACTAGTGATCACAAGCCTGTCATCGTAACTATCTATGGCAGGGCCAATAACGAAGACAACACCCTTCCACGTTGAAAATACAAAACACCAATTGGGGAAAAATTCCCAAAACTCACGGACTACTACACAGCTGGAATAAATTGCAAAACAATAAAGCATCTTGATCGTAGCTCAAGCGATATGGTCAAAGCAATCCTAAGAGCAGCTAAGAAAAGCATACCAAGAGGAACACGCAAGAAGTATACTCCTATCTGGTCCACAGAATTAGAGAGATTGCACTAAGACATCATCGATGTCAGAACTAAAGCAGAAAATGACCCCTCAGATACAAAGAACATATCAATGAAAAAAGCATCTGCAAAATATAGAAAAGCACCCAATACAACTGCACGTAAAAGCTGGCAAGAAAAAACAACAAATCTCAATTTTGAAAGAGATGGTCAAAAACTGTGGAAACTTTTGAAAACTCTAAATGGTGAATACAGACAAAGCCCTTTAGTTATCGAGAAAGATGGTGATACCTTAACAGGCAAGGCAACAGCAAATGCATTGATTGCACAAAACAAAGTAGTTGCGGACATAAAATTATCCACAAAAAGAGAGCTAGAAATAAACCAGGCAATGCAAGATAATAAAAATCAAGTCTCGGAGCCAATTGATAGCTGCCTCAATATAAAATTAACCATGATGGAATTTGAAAAAGCTCTGACGTAACTGAAGACCAAACAAGTACCGGGACCAGACAAAGTAAGCAATGATATGCTCAAACACCTGGGCCCTCAAGCAAAGAAAAAGCTGCTCCAACTTTTTAAAGCCAGCTGGAAAACAAGTAACATACCAAAGATAAGGAAAAAGCCATCACGATTCCAATCCTTAAAAATGGCAAATGCAAAACCAAAGCTGAGAGCTAAGGACCGATCAGTTTAACAAGCTGTGTCTGTAAGCTTATGGACAGAATCATCAACACACGGCTCATCTGACTGTTAGAAAAAAAAACCGAGGTTCTTATGCCGGAACAAGCAGGCTTTACGCAATTTAGATCAGTTGAAAATCAAATGACATATATCTCACAAATGATTGAGGACGGCTTCCAGGGAAAAAGGCACAGTGTTGCAGTTAGGATTGACATGGAGAAAGCTTTTGGTAAAGTATGGACAGATGAACTTTTGAACAAGCTTACCAGCATCAATATCTCACACAAAATGCTGCACTGGATTAGAGGTTACCTTAAAAACAGACAAGCCCTGGTAAAAACAAATGGAATCAATAACAAAACTGAATATCTGCAAAACGGAGTACCAAAAGGAGGAGCTCTCTCTCCAACTTTATTTCTCATATTCACAAATGACATTCAGAAACAAATCTCCAAGACAGTCTATCCATCATTGTATGCTGACGATCTAGCTCTGCTGTGCACTGCAAAGGCTCGTGTCCAAACCACTTTGAACATCATAAACAAGTGGACAGCTGATTGAGGACTATCAGTGAACAAAACTAAAACAACATACACTATCATCACCCTCTCAACAAAGAAGTGCAATGTGAAACTAATTATAAACGGCTGCTCTCTCCAGAAAGATGATAATCCAACTTACCTTGGGGTTACATTCGACACCAGAAAAACCAAATAGACAAATGCCTAAAAAAAAGGGATGCCCAGGACAGCTCTGATAAAAATAGCTGGCTGATTCAAAATGGAGCGCCAACTACAGCATACTCAAGAAAACCTACCAGTGATATGTTAGACCAGTCCTTGAGTATGGCATCATCTCTTGAAGCCAAACATCTTCAAGCAATCTTTACAAGATTTAGAGAGTGCAGCATCAAAACCTCAGATTAATGACAGGAGGCATAAAATCAACCCCCATTGTGGAGATGGAAACCCTCTCAGGCCTGCAGTCCATAGAAGACAGAAGAGGCAATAAAGCTCTTATGCAAGAGGAGAAATTTAAACGGCTACCCTCACTTCCAATGTTCAAACGACTAAAATCCCTCTTTAAACCAAGGTTTCAAAGAGAAAGCTTGACCGACAATGTAAAAACCCTCAGAAAATGTATGGATATTTCCACCGAAAAAAGACCCACAAAAAGTAACTGCAGCCAATCCTTGACCTGCCTGGAAAAGGAAACACCAAATATATATTTTAGAAACAATTAATGGTAAAGAATCTAAGTCATCCATGAACACAGCAGAATTAGGAAAAAAAAGCTATCAGTACAATAGATCAATATTACCCAAGGCAAGAAAGGGTTAGACTATACACAGATATACACACCAAATATATATTTGGTGTTTCCTTTTCCAGGCAGGTCAAGGATTGGCTGCAGTTACTTTTTGTGGGTCTTTTTTCGGTGGAAATATCCATACATTTTCTGAGGGTTTTTACAGCTGATGCAGTCAAGAACGGCAGGGGAGGGGTCTTTATAAAGTCTTTTTGTAATACAAAAACTACAAAATTTGCTTTTCTCTCATATGCTAAGTCGATTTTGTAAGCACTTAACTATCACAAGAACCAGTTTTTTTTTTCCGAAGATCAGCCAATTGCTGGAAGAGGTTTGCTCTTCAGTGGATTCCTGGTCACTGCCAGAACAAGCTGACAGTCTTGCCAAAGAAGGAAGTGCTTGGAATCAAATTGAAGTAGACGTGTCTCTGGAAGAAGCCAGAACACAATTAAAGACAGCAATCCACCAAAGATGGCTTGAAAAACATTCAAGTTTCTCTAAAGATGATGCCTTTCATAATCTGAGTAGAGAGGAGCAAACCCCAGAATTTCGTCTTCGTACAGGTCACAACAGGCTAAATAAGCACATGAACACAAAGTTCAGAATTGGTACAATCCCCAACTATCCTTGTGGAAACATTGCCCAAACAATGCCCAACACTCAGAATTAAGACAACAGACCTGGCCCCAAACCATATCCCTGCATGAGAAACTCCACAAAACGTGCTTCTGACGTTGAAGTTTGTCAGAGCCATCGGACTCCAGAATTGACAGACTGCCAATGGCACGGGAATGCAGAAGAAGAAGAAGAAGAAGAAGAAGAAGAAGAAGAAGAAGAAGAAGAAGAAGAAGAAGAAGAAGAAGAAGAAGAAGAAGAAGAAGAAGAAGAAGAAGGCTTATAAATGGTCTTGATATCTACCTTTTCACTTTCCTGATCAAGAAATTTGCTTTCACCTATCTATCTTTAAATAGAATCTAGACCTACACATTTCCATAATTCTAAGTACAAAATCTAGATGTAGTTGTTACATCCTTATGACGTTCTAAACCGACAAGTAAAATCTAGATTTCCCTAGTTGCTGTAAATATCTAGGCTCTAGATCTAGAATCCATGTCCAAGCAACTTTTTTAGGTTCTTTACTTAGATCTAACTCATAACATACAGATCTACTCCACAGGGTTTTAGAACTGCCGCCACCTACATTTTAGGGATACTTTCAGTTTTATTCATCCATCTCTGTCAATTTGTGCTTACAGTTAGGACATTCATTTTTTTACAAGAATAATATTCTTACTTTCAGTTTCATAATTCTGCGATCTTTGCATAGCTGTGCGTACATTCACCTTTTTACTGTGTTAAGGAATAATAACCACATATTAGTCTTTAATTTTCCAAAAATACTATTGTGAAAAATAATATTACCATTCCAATCTATAGGTATAGGACAACAACTTTATGCCAATTGTGCCTACGTGGTCTAGAAATGCTCGGTTAGATGGTCTTCATTTTTTGCCTAGCTGCACTATTAAGATATGATGACTTTGCACTATTTTGCTGTAGCAATATCTCGCTTATTGACACGTTATTTTTTTCCAATATTTATTCACCAGGATTTGCGCACCGCTAAGCACTGTCGGTAGCATCATTTCCTCAGGTTTGGGGTCTTCAAACAGGACAAAATTGATTCATGAGCAGATAAAAACTTGAATAATAGGATGTCAGGACTCATTCTACTACTCCATCACTTTATAAAGTTAATCATAATCGAACAACTCTGTAAATCTTCATGCATGGTGCCTGAAGGAGTAAAGCCGAAAACTGCGAAGGGACGCTGATTTGGGTTGGGACTGGATTGAAAGGAATGGTTTAATTTTCCGTATGCCAGTGAAGGCTTTCATGGATCGGCGCATGTCTAAAACATGCTTAGCACTCTTTATTTTGGCTCACTATGGTATCGATAGATAAAGAGACAGTGAGCGATAATAAAATATAGAGAGGTTGAGGGACAGATCAAATAAGTTAGCTTGAGAGATAGATGCCTAAGGAGGCGCAGAGAAAAATACACATTTAATTTAAACATCTGATATTACGTTCAACATAAAAAGTAGATGAATAAAAAAGTTATAAACACCCATAAAATATTGCTCTCTACATCGCTGTAGACTTTGAATACAGATTTGACAACAATGAGCAGCAGCTGCATCTTACCATCGCCATCCATGGTGGACTGTTCCTATGTTATCGACGCTCTAGACTAGGACTTCTGATTGGTGGAAGCCAACCTCACGATTTCGTATTAGCTTGAAGATCAGAGAGATGTTTGACGTGACCCATGAAGGAGTTCCAAGACGCACCTTGATACCGATTTGCGCCGGCTGTTCATTGCCATTCCGAAAAACCAAGTATCTTCACTAAGATGTTTATGTCCTCATAGTGCCCTAGATGATGAAGACGGTTCAAGACTCAGAGCATGAATTTAATAGTTCTATAGTTTTGCTAGTCTGCACGATATCTGGTATATATGACAAACCTCAGGGAAAGTTGATCACTTTAGTTTTGTCCAGTGAATGGCGCGTAAAACCAGCTATTATCTTAACAACCCGTGAAGGAATCAGAGAGTTGTAATTGAAACTAGTTTAACCTTCAAGTTCAACAAAGCTAACTCTGCTCTCCTCCCCCTCTCTCCCTTTCTCTCTGTTTTCATGTCGGATGATTCTGGTACTGTTATCTGCAAAAAAAGAAAAGAAAGAAAACAAAAGAACAGGAAGATGATTATGCCAAAAACTGTTGTGTACCTATTACTTCAATAAAAAACATCTAGACATATATCTTTCAACTGGTTGTCTAGTCCTGAGAGGCGCACAGATGTATCTCATATCACATCAACAGAATGATCTTACGTAAATCCATTTTTCTAAGCCGCCAATTTTAAGTTTTTTTAAAATTGATCTGAGAGGTGTTTTTTTTTTTTCAATTTAATTTACCTCACTTCACTTAAAAAACTATAAGAGAGGGCGCAGCAGACCTTCTAGGCCATGAAAGCCACTCAGCGTAACAAAAGCCTAGACATACGGCTTCAGAATTCACAGAGACGGAAAGAAATCCTATTAAACAAAACTCTCGCAGGGAATATAAAGCAAGCGAAATCTAAACTTGAATGCCATTGATGCACAGTTTCAATTTCCAATGACCCATCAAATATTTGTTATGAATGTTTCTAATCTATCAATTCTAATAACAAAATTCTCTAAAAGGCTTTTTAAAAATTAGGTTTATTTAATACAGTATGAATCAAGTACCCAGCTATTTTTTTTCAGACAAAAAAATCGGAATCGAATTGAACATTTGCTTAGGAAGAAGATGAATATCAAGGGATGGGAAACATCATTTTTTTGTCGTTGTAAATGGTCTAGAAGAATGTTCATGATGTACAAGCCTTTCCCTTTTCAGCGAAATATGTTTGATTTTTTTATTCAAATTTTTCAGGAAATTCTCATTATTAAGCATGTGATTGATTCTTCCACATGGTCACCGTTTTTTTTGTGCAATATCTCTAAATCGTAAAACTCTTTCTTAAGTTTAAAGAGGACAAGACTGCCAGGTCACGTGTTATTGCCAAACGTCAAGGCTGAAGGTCACAGCTAGTAATGCAGTTTGTGTGATATAATATGTTGTCTCTTTCAAAATTGTCATCATAGAGTTCAATGTTACTGAAAGAAAACTAGAAGGTAATAGATAGTTAGATTACAAGTTTACGGGTTTGACGCCTTGTGATGGTATACCTTCAATAATTTCCTTCAAGTGTAGCTAGGACGGGCTAACATTAGGTGATGGTATATCATCGAGGATTTACCTAAAGTGTAGCTAAGACGGACTAACTCTCTGAGTGATGGTATACCGTCAAGAATTTCTATCAAGCGTAGCTAAGACGGACTAACTCTCTGGGTGATGGTATACCGTCAAGAATTTCTATCAAGCGTAGCTAAGACGGACTAACTCTCTGGGTGATGGTATACCGTCAATAATTTCTATCAAGCGTAGCTAAGACGGACTTACATTGAATGATGGTATACCGTCAAAGATTTCACTCAAGTGTAGCTAAGAAGGGCTAAACTAGGTGATGGTATACTGTCAGTTATATCCCTCAAGTGTAGCTAAGGCGGAAAAACACTGGGTGATGGTATACCGTCAAGAATTGATAGACCAAGACTAGGCAATAGTTTTACCAGTAGACTCTACCTGAATGTTCATTGTAGATGAAACTATAGTGCAGGCTTCCCTAAAACAAAAAAAGAAAATTCCCTGAGGGCGTTAGAAGTTCATTTCATCCAGCATATTCAAATATTAGTGTTGGATTTAGCAGCAATAGCTTAATGTTCGGTTTGCCATTCTCTTTTTTGATGTTCATGTTCAGTGCTTTACAAAACCGTGTCAATAAAGTCGTAGAAAAGAACCTTATTTACCCTCCCTTCTATCTTGTTTTTCCTCTAGTATGCTTATTTATGAAAAGAAACTTTTTTCCATTTGTTTTAGAAAAATAAGTATGATAAAAGATTAATAAAAACAAGGGTAAGTCTTCATTTAAAGCTCGACTATTCTCTGAAAGTTGTTAGCTGAAGTCTCTCCAGTATTATTGTAATGGCAACTCATGAATTCTTTTTAATAGTGAGTCTTGGCTTGCCAAGATGTCAGGATCCATCACGTCTAATGAACAACATTTTTTTTTGTTTTACAAGAAATACTAGCGGCGAGTTATGGAGGCAGAACTAAAAGGATTTCAGGACAATGTCAAACTGAGTCAGAATGAAAATTCCACACCGGAAACTGCTAAGTACAAACCAATGTTCCATCTAATCCACAATGACGTGAAGAGAGTAAGATGGAATAAATAAAGTAACAGGAAATGGCGCTTGTACCTTGAGTGTTTTATGGAGTTCTGATATTTTCATAAAATTTGAGGATTCTTTAGAACGAAGTATACGTCTCGTTCCTTCACTCTAGAGATAAATATCCAGCTATGAGAGCCGGCTTGAGTGAACAAGGAAGCACATCTCGATGTTGACTGTTTAGTTCTCATCACCAAGTGGCCATTTTATTGTGTACCAATATTGAGTAGGAAACTTTTCAGATTACCATTGAAATGCTTTCATATCATCGTTGAAATGAACTAACAAAGTTAATTTTTAAATGAATTCCAATGAATGTGCTTTATGGCGGAACAACTTTACGCGTATCGCCCCTCATTATTTCCACTGTTTGTTTTATTTTACTCCAATAGGCAGAATCTTGCTATAAGGGCAAGTCCAAGTTTTTGTTACATTTATCTTGAAACAAATCGGATATGGAACAAACTTTGAAATGGAACCCAATTGACTGTTTGTATGAGAGTATATTTTAAATGATTATCTATTATTTTTCTTATTCAAATTTTCAGTTTTTCTTTTCAATGAACTTATAACCGAATCAGGTTTCTAAATGCTCGAAATACAGAAATCTTGGCGTTGATTGATATTTAACAAAAAAAAATTTAACAAACATTAACTAAGTATTTGTTTTCTTTTTTTTTTCTCAAATAAAATAAATTGTAGATAGAGGAAAATAAGTATCGAAATAGAGTGAGAGAAAGAGAGAGAGAGAGAGAGAGAGAGAGAGAGAGAGAGAGAGAGAGAGAGAGATAGAGAGTGAAATCAACAGACACAGAGAAAGAGATAGTAAGAGAGAGAGGAAACGAGAGAGAGAGAGAGAGAGAGAGAGAGAGAGAGAGAGAGAGAGAGAGAGAGAAATGGACAGACTCCGAGAAAGAGACAGTAAGAGAGAGAGAAAACGAGAGAGAGAGAGAGAGAGAGAGAGAGAGAGAGAGAGAGAGAGAGAGAGAGAGAGAGAGACAGACTCCGAAAAAGAGAGAGAAAGAGAGAGAGAGAGAGAGAGAGAGAGAGAGAGAGAGAGAGAGAGAGAGAGAAATCGACAGACTCCGAAAAGAGAGAGAGAGAGAGAGAGAGAGAGAGAGAGAGAGAGAGAGAGAGAGAGAGAGAGAGAGAGAGAGAGAAATCGACAGACTCCGAGAAAGACAGAGAAAGAGAGAGACAAACAGAAGCAAAGAAGGAGAGGGAGGGTTTCTAAGCCGTGGTATTCTGTAGTTTCAGTTAATGGTTTAAACGATACCGCTCTCTAATCTACATTCTATACACACCAGGCCATAGCCTGCATCTCGAGGACGCCACAAATCACGTCAGTCAATTTGGTCATAACATGGACAGTCGCGGTCAACAGTTCCCCATATACTCTAGTGTGCTTTTTATTTCTTTCATTTTGGATGAAATAAAAAGAAACATTATTCTTGCAGCTGTCAGTCAGGGATGAAAAAATATATTTTTGTATTTTTTGTATTTTCTCAGTAAACGAAAACTGCAATTTTGCCTTCATGGTCTATTTTAAAAATTTTCTTTTTTTTAATACGTTACTCAGCTACAGGAGGTTTGCCAGTCAAACCGTATACCCATAACGATGATTCCACAACCTGCTCACCATCACCTCTAGTTAAATCGGGTAAAAGCATAAAACGAAGTGTGTAAAGATACAACATGAATCTGGCATATTTTAAAGCGTGGGTGGTTTATAATTACAACAGGCTCAGTGGAGCTGCATTATATAAACAAAACCAAACATTCTAATTAAAACTGAGCATATATCATTTTGAATCATTATTTTAACTAGATAGAATCATGATCCATCTAAATAAACAGCATGGCGAATTCCCATGCGTATGTGGCTTTTTCTTCCTAGATAGAAGGATATTCCATTTGAGATCAACGCGTTTCTAAGGCCAGATACATGAGATTTTAACGACAAAGTAAAAGCCAGGACATAATTATGCTGAGCTTCTGTACTTTTTAGTTTTGATCATTGTTTATTTTTGCCTTTGCAGCTCTTAAACGCTAAAGTATAGATTTTAAAAACTAACATGTTTGTAGGTGTTCTGGACTTAGATGCATAGCTTGTGATAGAAATATATAAAGATTACCTTGCACTAAATAGATCTATGAATCGAGAACAAACAAAAACACAAAACAAAGTGAGCATGAAAATTGTGCATCTGTTGACATTTTCTCATCTGCTGTTCTTAGATAGACTTGCATTCTTCCAGAGGATTTTGACAACTTTGTCTAAGATCATTAGTGCGAGAGTGTAGCGAATTCCGCCACACTGCCCTTTTTTTTATAAAGGCGAAACAAGCCTCTAGAAACAGTATAAATGGAAAGCAACCCTTTCTATATCACCTATAGATATTGAAATGAAGTGAGCAGCTAACAGGGATACATCGTTCGTTTTGGGGCCTCCAGAGAACAATATGTCACATTGATTTTCAATTACTTGTCCGTGAGATTTCTGGCCGTCCATAAGATGATATCAGCGGCCAGTGGGATCAGGACAAGAGAGGCGAGGAAAACTCAAAATGGCCAATTATCCCAGCTCTTGTGGACATTGTGTTGACGGCAGCTGGACAGTGGGACTACTCAGAGCTGCTTGTAACGACACTATTTTCTCGATGAAGAGCTTCTAAGATATTTCATCTGTAAAAAACGTATTCAGAATTGTGTGGTTTTTCCCGTATCAGGAATGCTGAGACAAGAACGTAGCTCGATGCTGTCAAAGAACTTTGTACTTATCCTATGCTTTTTCCTCTGACAATTCACCTTGCTTTACTTAATCTTTTAATGTAAGTTGTTATTTAATTCAGCATGACTTTGTTTCATGAATAGGCAGTTTCTTCCTTTTCTCTAGAAGTATCCTGTGTTTTGTGCCCCTCTCTCTGTCTCTGTCTGTCTGTCTGTCTGTCTGTCTCTCTCTCTCTCTCTCTCTCTCTCTCTCTCTCTCTCTCTCTCTCTCTCTCTCTGTGTCTCTCTCTGTGTCTCTCTCTGTCTGTCTCTCTCTTTCTCACTCTCGCTCTCTGTACCTCTCTCTTTCTCTCACTTTATCTCATGCTCTCTCTTTTAATTCTCTCTCTCATGCTCTCACTCTACCGCAATATTGTCCTGACTTTTCTAACTGGATTGAAGCTGTAACTTGTAAGATAAGACTGAACATTCACAACTGAAGTGCTCCCTTTACGAAGGCATGTTTTAACAATAAGAATATTAAAAGCTTGAGCTGTCTATTGCTGTCGTCTGATGAACTTAGAGATGACTTGGACAGGCCTCGTCAAAACTTGGTCCTTGATCTCGTTCAGTCCTTTTTTCTTACAGTTCTAACAGTTTCAAAATTAAAAAAAAAAATTCAGACTTGATCTTCCGGCTCTGCAAAGATTTAACGGTTGTGCCAAGTAATGTTTGCCGGATGTGAGCATCAAGCGAAAGTCTACTTACTTTAAAAGCACATAATTATCAGTTTACCGCTATGAAATCAAAGCAGAAAAGTGATTAAATTTGGAATTAAGATATAGGAGGGGGAAATTCAGAACGAAAAAAGATATTAGACATTGGTCTTAAGTATTTTTTAATCTTGCTGCAGTAGAAGGAAAAAATATTATTCGTTCTTAGCTGTGTAAGATTTGTGCAAAGGCCTTATATTTTTCTTGAGGTTTTCTGTTCTTTTCAAAACATTATTTTAAAGGGAATCTTAGCTGCATGGAATATTCCCCTCTGAAGGCAGAGCCATATTTTAAGAGTCCCGATGCCAGTGAGAGAGCAGCTACTTCACCAGATTAGATACAAAACAGAAAGGAAGCCATCTCTAAAGTTTCCAGGATTATCTGCTGAGTTACGGTCGCTGAGGGGTTCAGCCCCCCCCCCCCCCAGTGTGTCTGCCGTAATATCCCACTCCTCCTATACCTGCACGCACAACTTTGTTGACTCATGGTATATTTTTTCCTTATCTGTTTTATTATAACCTTTTTTTTTCGGGAGGGTATGTTTTTGTTTTGTTTTGTTTTGTTTGTAATAAACGATTTTCCCGATTGTCACGATTTTGTTAAAAAACACTATCCAAATAACCCCTCGTGGTAAAGCAGAGCAGCTTAATTTTCTGCTTTCATGGAGTTTCGGTAGTCTTCAAGTCTAGATGGATGAGTGGGAAATATAAGACACAGAGAATTGAGTCTCGAGCTTATTTTCTATCTTCATCAAAGGTTGATTATTATTACTATTTATAGACGATGGGTAACTTGCATTCTTTGTTTCCTCTTAGTTCTCTTCTCCACGTCGGTCTTCTGTCTCTCCCCTTCCCCCCCCCCCTCTCTCTCTCTCTCTCTCTCTCTCTCTTTCTTTTCCTCTCACTTGCCAGCCTTCCCTCCCTCCCTCTCCTTTCTACTCATCGGTATTTTTTTTCTTTTTTTTGTCTCTTTCTTCTGCTTGCTTTTCTTGAAGCCCCCCCCCCCCCCCCCCCCCCCCAACAAAAAAAAAAAAAAAAAAAAAAGAAGAAATTCTTGCGCAAAATGTTACCACATCAATGATACAGTCGAAAGGAGAATCTTTAACATTTGATCAAGCCCTAAGTTTGAAATCAGGTTAAAGTGCATAAAACACACTAAAATGAAAATTCAAACGTGGAAGAACTGATCATTCGCGATATGATTGGCTTGATTTGGCTTGGTTTGGCCTTCTCTTTAATGCCTTCTTCTCGTAGATTTAGCCTGAGGAAACCTCATAAATATGATTTAGATGAAAGCAGTGTAACAAACTCTATCGTTTATCCTAATACTTATTGCATGTCGTGGTAAATCAAAAGCTTGCAGAGTATAATTTCGCTTCATTTTTCTCCATGCCTTCCTTACACGGCTAGGTTCATGTTACATTATGAAGCCTCTTGAGCTATGACCAAGACTAGGACTTTTAGTTCGGTGTCTTCGTGCTTTATACCAGTCTCGAGGACAAAAACATTTAGTTCCGTATTCTCTTGCTTTGTATCTATAACCTAGACTAAAACATTTAGTTCGGTATTTTCTTGCTTTATAACTGTAGCCAAGATTAGAACTTTTCTAAGCTTTATCCGCGAACTAAACTCAGATTTATTCCATTTTTTTCTCAACAAATCTGTCCATTCCTGAGGAAGGAAGGCCGAATATGATAGCTTTTAGGGAGACTATCGCGCACGAAGTCAAGTATTGGTTTGTACAGTTATCATTCACAGCTCGGAGGACAGCTGTACTGCGCACGTGAAGGGGATTATTTAGAATTAGAGCAGAGGAACTAGTGTTTGGAAACTGTGGTGAAAAAACAGTTACCGTATTTTATCTTAAATTCTAGATTGTTGAATGTTTTAGGAATCAGCTCTTTAAAAAATCGGTTATTAGTTAAAAAAAGAAGCGAGTCAATAGGAATATGGGAATCTGAATAAGTAAAAAATTTGAAGTTTTTCAACACAATAAAATTCAAATGGGGCCTATAAGTAATATAATTATTGAATTTTATATGCAAGACACCAATAGTTTCTTTACAATTATTGAAAGTTTATTCATTTCTTGACAGGTACGTTATCTGCAAAATTTTCATACTTTTATTCCAGTTCTAACAAGTTCAATCTGTAAATATTGAAGATTTTGTTTGTTCACCAAAAGTAGAAATTTCAAAATATGAAAAAGGGAAAAAAGGAAAATATTGTCATACTTGCGATGTACCCAGGTCTCTCAAACTCAAACAAAAAGAAAATAGGGCATCAAAATAGTATTCTTCTCGATTACGTTTTTGGAACAAATAGATACGATTTTCAAGCTGATAAATCAAGGAGAATTTATCTGTTCATCAACCTTAGACTGATACAAAAATAGACAAGGGGATCTTTTAAAAAAGCGAATGCATGAGTACAGAGCGCAAACAATTTCAGGACTGGCTCACATTTCAATTAGATCTTTTAAAAAAAAAGTAAAACAAAGGGGAGTTTGTCTTCTTTCAAATGCCTTTTTTCAGATTTAAATTCCTGTCATCTGACACCGTAGGTCTGGTTTTTAAGACATCATGCTGAAGTGGGTTTTATCTTACTGAAATACTATGGGTTTTTGTTGGTTTTTTTTTTTTTTGTTTTTTTTTTTTTGTATCTTTATCAATAGATGATGTTCCTAAAAAAGGTCAGCGAGAGTTACGCCCTTGATTAACTAGCACTCTTAGACCAAAGAGTAAAGGGATACATAGGCCCATTTAATCGTTTATGAATTTATACACCTCGTTCTACACTAAAAAAGACAACAGAAGCTGAATTTCGCTTGCATTTTGCACTTGCAAATTCATATATGCATACTAAATAAATATTAAACACAAAACCCTGTCTAGATGTTAATTTCTATATAATTCTTTGCAAGTCTCCCAGATGTAATGATCTAGCTTAGATCTAGATCTATGTGTACTGCTCATTAAAACGCAAGACAAATTTTTTCCAAGTCTACTTTGGTTACACAACAGATTTTACTTTAGAATAATTTACAAGTACCGGGAACACAGAAAGAAGAGACTGGACGTTCCCCGATCAGCCTTAGCAACCAGTTAATTTAGCGTTAGTCTAGCCTCAATATCCCCATACTTGTGTATGAAACGCGGTGCAGAAATGTCTTTCTGTCTATTTGCCTCTGTCTCTCTCTCTGTCTGTCTCTCTCTCTCTCTCTCTCTCTCTCTCTCTCTCTCTCTCTCTCTCTCTCTCTCTCTGTCTCTCGCATTTTTCTCTCTTATTGTTTATCAAAAGCCTCGGGATACTGACGAAATTTTAATGAAAAGGATAGTGTCACCGAAAACTGAAATTCATGTCACTTGATACACTTTTACTTGAGGCAGAGACAAGCAGGGAGAGAGAGGACACAGAGAGAGAGAGAGAGAGAGAGAGAGAGAGAGAGAGAGAGAGAGAGAGAGAGAGAAAGAGAGAGAGAGAGTGAGTGAAAGAGAGAGAAGGACACAGAAAGCCAAGGAGAGAAAAAATGAGGATAGAGAGATAAGAGAGAAAAAGAGAGGAAGACAAAGAGAAGAATGAGAGAAAAGTGAGAAGAGAGAAAAGAGAAATGGGGAAGAAAGAGAGGGAGAGGAGAGAAAAATGCGAAGAGAAACAGAGGGAGAGAGAGAGGAGAAAGATGGTGAGAAAGAGAGAGAGGAGAGAAGAGGAGAGAGAAAGAAGATTGAGAGGCAGAGAGGGAAAAAGAGAGAAAAAAGAAAGAGAGAGAGAGAGAGAGAGAGAGAGAAAGAATAAAAAGGAGAAAGAGAGGTGAGAGAAAGGAGAAAGAGAGTCAGAGACATACAGAGAGAGAGACAGACAGACAGACAGACAGACAGACAGACAGACAGACAGACAGAGAGAGAGAGAGAGAGAGAGAGAGAGAGAGAGAGAGAGAGAGAGAGAGAGAGAGAGAGAGAGAGAGAGTGTGTCAATTTACCGACGACAGGCAAAAAATCTTGCCGGCATGCGATGACACCTTAATATTGCACTATAGTCATGGAGCGCCACAAACGTCTTTCATGAATTACACTTGTTTTTTTTTTTTTATGTTTTTTTTCTTTTGTTTTGTTTTTTGTTTTGTTTATTTTTTGTTTATTTTTTTTTTTTTTTTTTTTTTTTGGGGGGGGGGGATTGTTGTTTTTTCTAAATAATAATTTTTCTGTTCATGCCTTTCCAATGCCTAGATTTAACTTACATATTGATTGTTCGAAGATAAGATATAATGTTCATTATTTTCCGTCTCTAAACAGTAATTTCTACTTTGAAAACTAACTAATACGCCTTAGCCCAGGCTGTATTTACCAGTTGTTGAAGGAATGTAACTCTCGCTGAAATTTATTAGGGATATCGTCTGTTGGCCATGCAATATCTGCTTTCCATAGACTTAAAAAGGAATGAACTAGCATTGCTTTTTAAATCTCCACAAAGAGAAAGATATAATTCATTTTTTGCCGTACTGGCCGACCACTAAAGGAGCAAATATCCTCGGGTCTCTAGACTGCCTGTTGTTTTGTTTGCTAACCCGAAATGAACGGTGAAATTCGGTTTCTGGCGGACTTGTGCGTGTTGCTAATTATAGTCCTACTGGATTTCCGGAGTTGGCTCGATAAAAGTATTCTTGTTTGTTCGCTCAGCCAACTTTTCCCCCGCCATTTTGGCAGCCGTTTATCCGGGGTTGCAAGATGAATGTTTATTTTGTGATGCCCTGTACTTTCTTAATGCCTTTTTAGTAGCTATTTTGCTTGAGAAAAAGCCTTAGATATTCCAAGTTCTTAACCCCCTTTTTTATTGCCTTAAAGATATTAAATGTTTCATTAAAGAAGGGATACAGAATTTTTTCTTTTTTTAGGTATTTGCTATATTAATTTGAAAATTTCACAGACGAGCTGTCACCACCTGCTCTTACAAACTCTAAACTCCACACTCATTGTACAGATACGCGGACTCTTAAAACATAATTTGATAACATTTTCATTCGATTGAAATTTTTAATCTAGATCCTTAGTGCCGCCTATTTCATCTTCTCAGGACTTTAACTATTTAGCAAGCTCTAGGCTGCAGTATTCATGCAAGATTACAAGAGAATGATAGAGCTTAAAGTTAAAGCCACTAAACTACTGGTATTTGGCAACATTTCTTACTTTTACTCTTCAAGGCATTTAGTGCTGAGCAATTATGTCTTTTAACTTTGTGGCTCTTTAACTTGAAAATGTTCATCTTATTTTGTCATTTCTGAAGTATCAATAACCTCGTAACTGTTTGCTTCTATCTGCTCCCTCATGATTTACGGCCGTAAAGTTAGTTTTGCTTATTAGTTAAACGAAAGAGTGCCTTTTATTTCTTTTTTTTTTTAAATAACTTTAATTCTGATTTCTTCATATATATATATATATATATATATATATATATATATATATATATATATATATATATATATATACATGCATCTATCTTTTCATTCCACCTATTCATCTCTCTCTCTCTCTCTCTCTCTCTCTCTCTCTCTCTCTCTTTCTCTCTCTCTCTCGCTTACTCACTCACTCACTCACACATATATCGTTACATCCATTCTCAGTTTTTATCTCGCTTCATTTTTTGCCCCTCTTAATGTAGAGGATGCAGGGTGAGAGGATGCAATAGAGAGCAAAAAGTTTAATTTTTAGCGTTTGTCATTAATATCATTATTTTTTTTTCTTTTAATGAAATTTAAAACCCAACTTTCTCAATTTTTGTCTCTAACCATATAAATTGCCATTACCGAACTGCACAAATGCAAACCAGCGATGAATTGTTCCAAATTTCTTATGTGTTTGTGTCAGCTAATCTGCCATTAACGAGCATCTTCTTATTCTTTTGATCCCTTACATTTTTCAAATTTAGAAACGCGATGGATAGATTGATAGATAGAGAAATATAGAGAGAGAGACAGTGTGTATGAGAGAGAATGAGAGAGAGAGAGTGAGATAGAGAAGAGAAACAGAGAGAGAGTGAGAGAGAGAGTGAGTGAGAGAGAGAGAGAGAGAGAGAGAGAGAGAGAGAGAGAGAGAGAGAGAGAGAGAGAGAGAGAGAGAGAGAGAGAGAGAGCAATCGCAAAAAAATGTGGATAATGATTTGCAACAGAAAAAAAAAATAAAAAAAATGGAAATAGTTCAATTTCCGAAAGGCCAAACAGAAAAAAAAGTAGTATTAAGAAAGGAAATGAAAGTGTTTCGCAAATTGGCATAAAATGTATAGAAGACAATGAATAAGCTAAAGAAATCAAGATTTTTGCACGAAAATCAGAGATTGTAAAAGTGAGACAAGAAATATAGATAGAGCTGGAATTCATTATGCAGTAGATAGAATAAAAACACGAGATAGACAGAACATTGCCGAAACAGTAGAAAAAAACAAGCGGTGATAGATATCAATTCTCTTTCCTTTATCTTAATTCTGGCGACTATGCTAAAAGTAGAATTTATAAAGTTTTGTTTTCACTTATAGATTCTATCATGCCACTGAAATTTCTATTCAGACCTCGACTGTTTTCACGCCTTGGCTTTTCCATTCCATTGAACTTTGAGAAGGATTTTAACAGTTTTATACCTAAATTCTATCACGTCTTGACTTTGCTTTGCCATTGAACTTTGAGATAAATTTTAACTGTTTTCTACTTATATGCTACCATGCTAAAGAACTTTAAAGTTGGCTTTCGCTGTTTTCTCGAGAAAATTTATATATATATATATATATGCACTCAGCATTTAGCAAACTTTTTTGCTGTCTCATATAGTGAGTTTAAAAGAAAAGAAATCTTGGTACAGACGCCGATGATTAAGAGAATGAAAGAGGGGGCAGGGTGCAAACTTTGTGGTTTCTTTCAGCAATTTGTTCGACCGCGCCTAGGCCTTCATAACCATCCAGATCATCACGAGAAAAATATTTCTGGATCATAATTCAATGGCATTTTGTTTGAGCTGTAGCAAATATAAATTATTCTATTTAAAATTGCAAAAAACGCTTACATTTCACAATAATTTGCCATTTGGAATAATCTCGAATAAGCTGCAGATAAACATTCCGTATAAAACCTTTTTTTTTTTTAATGAAAACAGTGGCATTAAATATTGGAATCCATTCCTTTTGTCTTGGGAGTTCTTTATCTAATTCGAAGGAGACACTCCAAACTAGTTATCTCATTTTAAAAAAATGGGAAAAAATGGATTTTCACATAATATTTCGCTGTGAAAAGCAAAAAAAAAGGGTTCATTACAAAAAAATATGTGAAGGAAAGATAAAAAGTGTGTTAACGTTAGAGAAGGCAAGTTAAATAGAAGTGGAAATAGTTGAAGCAAAGAGAGCTAGAGCATGCGGAGGATGATAAAAAAAAATACGCAGGGTAGAGAGAGAGAGAGAGAGAGAGAGAGAGAGAGAGAGAGAGAGAGAGAGAGAGAGAGAGAGAGAGAGAGAGAGAGAGAGAGAGAGAGAGAGAGAGAGAGAGAGAGAGAGAGGCTATAGGGAACAGAGGAAGACAAAGCACGGGAGGAAGACAAAGATAAATATAGTTAGAAGAATGATGAAGGAACGGGTAAGGTGTCAGCGGTGATGGTGGACAAGACTGATACAGCTCTAGAATGGAAAGAGGAAAAGAATACAAAGAAAAGGTGGAGAAAGAAGAAATATATAGAGCATGTTAACCCGATGACGACATTAGTTTTGATCCGATAATTTTCGCAAGTATCAGTGTGGAACAAATCTGAGGATATCTGAAACCAAGGACCGGTTTGGCCAGCGAACCTTTATATCTGAGTGCTAGCCGAAATCCTGAAGCAGAGAGCGGTTACATAGCGAGTATTAGTTACAGTAATTTTTTCTCGATACCCTTCTGTTTGCTGATGGCAGCGCAGTCTTTAAGTACTACCCCCGCTCTGCCTGAGTAAACTGACCCAGTTCCTGTCAGTGCAAAAAAAAAAAAAAAAGAACAGAGGATAGAAAACCGTTTCCACAAAGGTTTCTAGTTGTTATATATAAAAGATTTAACTTTGACTAGTCAAAAGTGTTTTAAAAATTAACTTCGATATCCTGAAAAGTGTCTCCTACCTAAGAATTACTCCTTAAATATCCTAAATTTGAAAAAAAGTATAATAAAGAGATAAAGTTTTTGTTGTTTCTATGTAAGGAAGCGCTCCAGTGGTCTTGTGGTACAGAACTTGCCCTCAGATCTGTTCTTCTTGCGCCTTCGATCCATTTCTTTATTAGCGGTTGGTTCTTGAGTTTCATATGTTAAGCTTTGTCGTGATTAAAGAAGTCCCAACTGTTGACTAGAAAATTCGTCTCATATATATATACAGCTTTGTCGTGAGTAAGGAAATTTCAACTGTTGACCAGAAAGTTCTCACAGAGGGTTTCTATAGATGGGCTGTAGTTTATAACTGATAGATCGAAGGCTACCAGTTGTTACAGAAAAGCACGCACTGGTGTGGATCAAAGCTTAAATCGCATTATACAAAATTTTATACATTTATTTCTACACTCAGTTACAGTGACAGGCCTACACTTTGAGACAACAGCATGTGGCTGTTGTTCCCGTCACCAACATCATTTCTCTTAATATAGCTTTATTAGTATCTGGTTCTTCACAGCATTTTTGAACTTGTATAAGCAAAGTTTAATTCAGATTTCTGAGACTGGTCGTGACCAACATATCGGACAATACAGGATCAGTAACATCTAGTCATTACTTTTCTCTTCTCTGACAAAAGTCAAACACTACTTGCTTTCAATTAAATTTTTGATAGTTTAAAAAATTTGAAATAACAATTCCAGCAAATTGTCTTACAAAATCAATCAAATTGAAATCTTGAGAATTCTCTAAAACCTTGAACAGCCTATATCGATCGAAAGCTACCGATAACTGGCCAATTCAAACCCCAATGAATCTTTGAATGTGAGGGCTGTTACGGCCCTTGTCCTCTATCTGTCAGTCACTAACACGACGTTTGTCTCTCCCAGCAAAACAAACTGAATCCGTACCACTGCGCGTGAATTCCCTCTTGTCTTTCCTGGCCTGATATTGAGGGCAATAGATGTCCTCCACACTTTGTCATGGTGGGCTTAGAGGCTCTAGATACATTTTATGCACCGAATATATTTGGTTCATTGATACTGAACGTTAACTTTCCGCATTCTTAGACTTTTACACACACTTTAGCTATAAAAATAGCTTGAAAATTGGAAAAAAAGTCTTGCTTTTCTCTTTTTCCAGTAAATATTGCGTACGGTACTGACTCTGTGGTAAACTTCAGAAATTGTAAGAGATATGTGTGAGTGTGTTGGATAGGGAAGGGCTTGGAATTACTAGATTTATTAACGATTGACTCAAGTATCTTCTTTTTTTAGCGATTCTCATTTTTCCTCTTTCAGTGCAACCATCTGACACTATGTTTATGGCCACTTCAGAGTACCAGAAGTCCTGAGCGACCAAGAGATACAGTAAATTCATTTCAGACAGCATGAAGAAAGAAAACAATATCCTTGGTGTTACAAGTCCACAACATACTTGCCCACGCGGCACTCTCTGGCTGGCGTGGTTTACAGCTCTCTACAGGGGATGCTTTGGATCAACCGAGATGGTCGCGCAGCCTAGATTAACGCCCTTCTTTTCGAGAAGAGAGAAGAACTCGAAGATTCGAAGTATTTCGCCTAATTCAAGCTGATCTTCAGCAAGACCTTCAAGAAAGCCCATGTATATTCTACCAGAATAAGGGATCAACGAGAAAGAAGAACAAAACTTCTCAAATTACCAATATAAGCTTGATTTGCGAGAGTGTTTGGACGACACTCTGAAGCTGGAAGAAAAACAATTAAAATCTACAACTGGATAGAAGAAAATTTGACAGGTAGACGTCATCAGCACTGTCTTCGTGACGCTTTTTGGAAGGATGACCTCCGACATCAACCTGACAGGTTAGGGACAACGGTGGACTGGCCTACATCGATGGCCTGTTAGAGAACACCGGGAGGTCGTGCACGGTGCTGCAGTAGCTGTTCACACGGCTGGACGCTGGCGCATGGCATCATCATCGCATGGCTCACAAAATGTGTACTGTGTGGTATACATGTTGATTTTCTGGAACAAACCCTTTGGAAGTTAGATCTCTGATATGCAATCTCAATGTAAAATTTTCTAGTTTACTCTGTATGCTGTTAATACGCTGATACGAAGCGATACGTAAAGGCATCAATCATATGGCTATGGTAAAGACATGAATCATATGGCTATGGTAAAGACATGAATCATATGGCCATGGTAAAGACATGAATCATATGGCTATGGTAAAGACATGAATCATATTGCTATGTTAAAGACATGAATCATATGGCTATGGTGTTTGTCGCATCGATTAAGTTTCATATCCGTGTGAATGAATTTATGAGGAAAGTTTACTGAACAAGAATACATCCATAATTAAATCTTTACTGAACTACTAGTTTGCAAAAATCACTACATTCTAAATTCTTAAAGAAAATTCCAGAATGATATCTGTCGGTACTTGCCCTATTTTACATAATTATTTAAATTTCCGGTGGTCTATCATTTTCTACCTTAATATAAGACGCTGTTTGACAAGTTTCGTGCAAAACTATAACGTACACGACTATCGTTATAATTATACTATTCTGTAATGACTTCATAATGTTCCTTGCAAGTTTCACCCGTCTGTCAATCTCCATGACATTTTATGATAAGGTAAAAAAGTTTGAACACAAGAGTTGCGTGACTGATGAATAATACTGCTATGGTGGTGATTCGATTCCATCTCTTATAATTTCTAAGCATAATTGTTTAGTACAGTGATAATAGTGAGTAGATTATTGTTGCCTCAAGCGTTCAAGGTTACCACGGTTAGACACTTTGAAAGTGTCAAAAAAGTGCTACCCGGTGTTCTTTCTCATGCTAATGATGGTGGAAGCGTTTGGAGGGAGGGATTGCCCCATTTTCCTCTGTTGCACATCGAACCAGCTTGACTGTTTTCGGCTTCTTTCAATTTTTCTTTCCCTCTTCTAGTTTCTGAACCTGTTTTTAATATTCCCCATGTCAGGTTTGCTCTATGAGAGCGCGTGATATGACCATTACTTCTCCTCTGGGTAAAATCTTGACATTCCCAGGACTGCCGGATTCCTAGAAACATTAATTTAATAAACCTACTGATCTTATTCCTGTCGCTTCTGTCATGTTACCCATCTTCCAACCGCACACCCACACACATAGATCTACACATTCTGCCAGGTACACTGCCAAGCATTGGTGATGTTTGCTGTTCGGGGATGCGAAAAGAGGGGTGGTGGAGTTACAACAGACTGGGTTAGATCTTCTCTACTGTAGTTATAGTATGACCTTCATGATCAACAGAGGATTGTGGGCTAGCTTCCCTGTCATAGATTTCTATGTTGCCAGACTTTCACAATTTCCGCAGCTCGAGGCTCGTAAGGGGTTCGACCACTGACCAGGCAAACTGACCATTCTCTCCTCCACTGTGACAAGCCATCAGAGTCTTAGTGGTTTGATTGCGGCATTTAACACAAACACTGAAATTACCTCATATGCCATATCGAAATGTAAAAAAGGTGAAGATTATCGTTAGATTATTGGAAGATAAGTGAGAAGAAGGATAATCAATATGATTATAAAAATCTTGCTTATGCTTTCAACATCGACACCTTGGTGATAATGACGATGTTGGTGACAATGGTGACTATGCATACCATTGATTGAATGATGATGGTAATGACAACGATTGTAATGAGATTGATCAACAGTCTGATACTTATTCTGAGGATGATGATGATGGTGGTGTTTGTAGTAGTGGTGTTACTTAGAATCATGATGTCAGCGATATTAATTACGCTTAGATATGACCAAGAAGATTCCTTGGGATAAATGAACTTCCTGACCACCTGAATCAAACATTGATTTCTACACACAGCTCAGAAAGTTCCACTATGAATCAGCTTAGAGCTCGGTTCTCTATGGCTTCCCTCGACTATTTCTGACACGGAATGTAAAAACTTTTGATTAGGGTATTTATACGCATAAGGAAATGTTCCTGAAGTCACAACATCTGTTAATCTTCGACCTGTCTCCTCGGACCATCCCCGCCCAGTGCTATTCCCACAGGCAGTCCGACCTGGGACCGAATGTGACAAACACAGAGGGAGCCGGACAGAAAAGGAAGTGGTTAGAAAAACAGAAAAGGAGAGAAAAATATATTGCAACTGATGTGATTTTGGTTGTGCCTGGAAGGCGTGGCCTGGTGCTGACAGGATGAAAAACGTTGCTTGTAAAAGCAAAAAGGATCAAGTATAGTTAAAGAAGATTATATTTTGACAGTTGTTTGGGTAAAGTCGGTTGATATAAGAGTGGTGGAAGCTAAACAAGCAGCCGTGGAACTATAAGCGGCAGTAAAAATGTCGGTTTTTTATATTTTGAGCAAACATCATAGGAGAATTGATTTTAATAAGATTACATTGACAAATTCTTGTTTTGAGCATTTATTTGTTGAGTTAAAATGTCAGTTATCGTCAAAGTGCTAAATCTGAAGTTTTGTTCAGTGACATTCTGCAAACAGATCCTCTCACATCAACTTTTGAGGACAAGACAACGAAGAAAGAAGCAACCAAGTTTTCGACCAAGGAGTGGCTTGAGTCAAAAAAAAAAAAATCAAAACCTGATTGGTAAAAGTGAGAAGTCTATAAAAAAAATGAAAATAATTCTGACCCTGCAGAAAATGATATTGATAAGGAGGAAAAGAAGGAGGCGAATATAAGAATAATGATGACGATGATAAAGATAGGCATGGGGTTGATGATGTTGGAATGTTGGTAATAATGATAAGGAAGATAATACTCATGATGGTTATAGTAATGGTGATGATTTGGAGGAGCAGGAGGAAGAGGAGGAGGAAAATGATAATTAGGTTGATGAAGACGATGATGATGAGGAGGAAAATTAAGGGGAACAGGATAACAGTTACGATATTCATAAAAAAATGAAGATTACCATGGTGATGATGAAAAACGAAGAAGAAGACTTATTAAGTTATGATGGTCGGAAAAGAAAAAAAACGAGAGAAAGAGGCTAACCTTTATTTGGTTTTGTTGGTTGAAGGACATGATCAAACCTGAAAATGGAAATATCACAATTTTCGCAAATTATTTTTCATCAATTTTACTCCAAATCCATTCTCAAGTAAAATTTACAGAACTTAAAGCTGTATCCGCATGGTTTTTACATAAAAATATTATTGTCAACCAGATTTGTTCATGGAAAGCAAGTATTATGTAAGATCCATGTTGATATGTTTGTCAATAATTGAGATTTCATAGATGAAAAAAAGCAGCTTCGAATATCGGTTCTCCCAAGTATGTATATATATATATATATATATATATATATATATATATATATATATATATATATATATAATCAATTAAAGTTTTACAGTGGTGTGACCTAGTGTTTTTAGATTATAGAACGTTTGAAGACTAATGATTCACATATTTATTTTTTCCCTGGGGAATTGCAAAAAAACTTATAAAACTTATGTAAATATTTTTATGGCCCGAATTAGAATTAAAACGGACTCAAATAGGGTGAGGGTGCTAGAGAAAATGAACGTTACAGTAATTAATGCCTATCGAATTCTTGCATTTAAATATTAACTTGTGGTTCCTTTCTGTCCTTATAATAGGTCTCAGACGCTCGTGTGGTAATAGCTGATACTGGTGAGTAAACTAACAGCCTGTTCATAAAGTGAAAGTCGGTAACGATCTTCTAACGACACTTTGATTGATAACCTTTCGTACAAGAGGCCGGAAGTGAGAAAAGACCTTTAGTCACGTGATAGGACCATCCAACATATCACGAGATCACGGTGTGTCTGAAAGGTCCGGCAATAACAACTTGGCAGCACCCACCCTCCAGCCGGTTTGGGAAGGGGAGTGAAAACAAGAGGAATGTGTTTCGACAGTCGCTATCGCCTTCTCTCCTCTTCCTTTTTGTTTTTTTTTTTTTACTTCAAGCCGACGTGGGGAGGGATCTATACAAGAGGAATGCGTCTGGACATAGTTTGGACTGGAGCCAAAGCATATAACGGTAATATGAATGAAAATGAAAGTAAGAGAAACAAACATACAGACAGGTTGGCAGACAGACAGATCAACAAATTAAGTGTGATCAGTTACACAAAGAGAGGGAAAGAAACGCGATTCACAAACGGCAAGGAAACGGGATACTTATTTAAAAGAAAAAAACCCAACTATATCTCCATACTGTTGCTGTCTTGGCAATAATCAGGAAAGCGAGCTTTCTTTGTTTTGCGGTCATCAATCATTAGAATTGCTGGGCGAAAGTTCACAAGAATAACAGCAGTTAAAAAAGATGATAATGTACTTGGTGGGAGCAGTCTGTCTCTATCAAACATTCACTTTAACACATGCCTCATCAGAAAATTATTGGTATAATTATCAAATTAATAAAGAAGTACTTTCTATAAGTGCGCAAGTGTTAGTCTCTAAGAGTGCTCGTGAGTTATGATAGATTACAGTACAACCATGGTTATTGCGATCTCTCTTTTTTAACGAGTATTAATGAATCTATGGTTTAGGAGATTAAAGTAAGGCTATATTATCGAAAAAATTGTAATAATAAACATCTAGATTACAGTACAACCATGGTTATTGCGATCTCTCTTTTTTAACGAGTATTAATGAATCTATGGTTTAGGAGATTAAAGTAAGGCTATATTATCGAAAAAATTGTAATAATAAACATCTAAATAACATTATAAGCTTTCTTGTTTTTTTTTTTTCAAGTTAACAAGTTTTTGGAAATAGATTTGAAAATTTAGGTAAGACTCACAATCAATAAAGTCACTTTATTTAAGCTCATTTATCTAAAGAGTAATTTATAATCTAACGAGACTAATAATTGGATCGCAGTATTTGGGTTTATGAAATTTCCTCCTTAGCGTCAAAATCTCAGTTCTATCTCCACTATTTTTCAAAGATCGGAAACCATTTGGAAAGACAACTTTAGAATCTTCAATTTCCTATCCTAAGCTTATAAGCGTGTGAAAACTTTCGTTTAAAAAACTTCTGTATCACAAGATTTTGACAATTTCAAGTATGAACCCAGTACTGAGGTCAACCGTCACTTGACATTCACTCTCATCTAGAGATCACAACTTAGATCGAAAGTCTGTATCACTGACACCCAGACGACCAGCCCTAGTCTAGTGGTCAGATGTCCAGTAGGTCTGTTTCACTGATACCCAGAAGACCAGTGGTCTAGCGGTCAGATGGCCAATAGGTCTGTCTTACTGATCCTGAGAAGACCAGTTTTGGTCTAGCGGTCATATTATGTCCAGTAGGTCTGTCTTACTGACCCTGAGAAGACCAGTTCTGGTCTAACGGTCATATGTCCAGTAGGTCTGTCTTACTGACCCTGAGAAGACCAGTTTTGGTCTAGCGGTCATATGTCCAGTAGGTCTGTCTCACTGAGAAAACCAGTTTTAGTCAAGCGGTCATATGTCTAGTATACCTGTCTCACTGACCCTGAGAAGACAAGTTTTGGTCTAACGGTCATATGTCCAGTAGGTCTGTCTCACTGACCCTGAAAAGACCAGTTTTGGTCAAGCGGTATGTCCAGTAAGTCTGTCTCACTGACCCTCAAAGTTCAACACTGTTCTAGCGGTCAGATGGCCAGTATTATGTCTTACTGACACCTAGAAGACCACTATAGTTGAAACAAATCGTTCTGCAGATTGTTTGAAGAGGAAATATTGAGTTACGAGAGGACAGAGCACATCGATTTTTGTTTATTTTTCAAATCTTTTATTGTCAAAGCTCACACCACCGAAGACCGTTAGGCACTGGGACAATCCCCGCGCGGTGAATGCTATAACATGTAGAAGATAAGGAGAAGTGGCGGTCACAGTCAATCACAAAAAAATATCTATATTTATAATAAACTAACATGGACTTTAGAATTCGAACTCATAGCCATGGTTAGAATTGTAGAGCGTTGTCCCCTTGACACCATCAGACACAGTGAATCTCACATGCTAGAAATCGTAAATTGATTCTGAATTATTATAGCAGCAGTCAGACAGCGATTGCATCAGGTCTAAAATGCACGATAAGTCCACTAAAACAGTAACAACAGCAACAACATCATCACAGACAACAAGACAACTATTGCAAAATCGACAATAACTATAAAAAGAAAAAAAAACGACATTTTACGTGGCAACCTTAAACTTTGTGAGAGCGACATACAAGCCGAAAAAGTGAAAGAAATAACACACGCGAGAGAATAATCAAGCGGTCATGAACAAGATAGAATGATAATAAGAGGGTGAGAGACAACAGCAGAGGGAGCCAGAAAAGGAAGAAAAAAAGTGTAAAGAAATCACAGTATTATAGAGAATTAGAAAGGATGATCAGGAGAAGAGGGTGAGGGTGTATACTTTTCAATGTAAAACGGGAGAGATAGATGGATAGATAGAGAAAGAGAGATTAGAGAGAGCGAGAGAGTGAAAGTGTGAAAGAGAGAGAGAGAGAGAGAAAGAGAAAGGGAGAGAGAGATGGGAGTATGTCTGTGTGTGTGTGTGTGGGGGGGGGGGGGTAGGGGTGACAGGTTGAGAGGAATCGATGTTGAAAATTTTCTCAAGCATGAAATTAGCATTTTAAGAGAAAATTGGAAGTTGTTGAGTGGTGATGAGCTGAGGGCTGGGTCAATTAGATTGTATGTAGTCGGCCATGTTGACTGTTTCTTGATTGTTGACGCCGGGTCTTAATTTGATACTCCTCTATTACTTCATCAAATAGTGTTTCTCCTTTTATACTTTCTCACTAAAGTTTTGCCTATTTTACAAAACCAAATGGAACTAGTTTTATGTACATGCTATAAAAGCCTTTTACCCAGAGGGGTTTTTTATGCATTGTTACGTAACTTCCGTCAGGATTTTAGATGGAAGGTGGTTGGTTTTGAATAAAATTTTATCAACTAATGAACTCCACAATCAATTCAAGCCGGAGAGTATGTTCGAAAAAAATCATATTTTTTTTTAAAATACCACAGCTGGTAGAGTTGGTTGTAGAAATGTATATTCACAAATTTATTTCAAACAATTTTTTTTCTATTCCTCTGATTTCAAATGTTACAGAATTGATTAATATGGAGAAAGCTCGAAATAAGATGTGGCTGAAACTTACCAGATTTATTTGGTCTAAAATAGTTATTGGTGGCATCACAAAAATGTTTTACCTGAAATGAGTTTTGTGACATCAAATAATTATCATTTTAAGGCTGATTACCGCGATAACGATGATCCATAAAACCCTAGCAAGTTTTCGACTCAATAAATACAATACAGGGCATGCTAAGCTCATTGAAGTAAAACACAGGGCATCATTATGGCATCATTATATCTGTCAAGTACAATACAGGACATAACAAGTCACTAAAGTAAAAGCACAGAGCATCATTAGAGCGTCATTATATCTGTCAAGTACAATACAGGACATAACAAGTCACTAAAGTAAAAACACAGAGCATCATTAGAGCATCATTATATCTGTCAAGTACAATACAGGACATAACAAGTCACTAAAGTAAAAACACAGAGCATCATTAGAGCGTCATTATATCTGTCAAGAACAACACAGGACATATTACAAGTCACTAAAATCAAGTACAGCACAGGACATAACAAGTCACTAAAGTAAAAACACGGAGCATTATTATCATTATGGCATCATTATATCTGTCAAGAACAACACAGGACATAATAAGCTCCGTCAAATACAATCCATTACTTCACTAACTCGGCCCAGTACAACACAGGTTATAACTAGCTCCGTCAAGTACAACGCGGGACATAACTAGCTCAATCAAGTAAAACACATGGCATCATTATGGCATCATTATATCTGTCAAGTCAGCACAGGACATAATAAGCTCAGTCAACTACACCAAGAGACTTACGCGGCTCAGTTTTGCTAATACAATTATTATGAAGGTGATGCCATTGGACTCAGTTTTCATATCCAGTTCGAAATCTGGCTGGCTGATTTCATGTATGGTGATAAAAGAAACGGAGAGCTTTGTTAGTATCTCTTGAATTAGAGATACGATATTAAATCAAAATAGTCTCTTAAAATACCCATAATCGTGTACTTTGGTATTTTAAAAATATATTTTCATTTTCCTTACAAGAAACAATTACAAAAGAGCCTCGACAAAGTGATTTTCTGATTTACCACTCAAGTACTGAAGATAATTCATAAACATTTGGTTCCTGGGTTCAGGCGAACTTGGCAAGAGGGGGGGAGACAAGGTTATGGGGGATCATGGAGAGCGGGAGGGAAATGGGGAAATCTCTTACTAATGAAGTCCCGCTACGGTCTCAATCTAAACCTTTGCTAGAGTTAGCTGGTTCGTCTAAAACCTTCGATTCAAATCAATTCTGTTTGCCCCTAATTAATAAATCAGAAAAAAAGAAATTCTGTAAAATAGGTACAGAAAGGTCATATTAAATACTGGCAACAAACTGACTGAGAGAAGTTTTTGAAGAGAAAAAAATATCTGCCTGAACAGGTTATTACAAAGCATTTGTTTCCATAGAGCTAGTAGAAGCAGTGTGAATGTGGAAAATCATTGAGACAGTGAGACTGTCCCTGCAATATTATGTGTTAGATAAGCTCATTCCTATTGCGGCTTATTGTATTTTGATGTGAACGTTGGGTAAATTCTAATGCCCTAGAGGCTCGTCAATCCTTGATATCAGATTTACTATTGCTTCATCACGGCCAATATAAACTGAAACCTGAAAAAATCAAAAGCTTCTACTCTGTGCCACATCTACAAATTGCAAGATTCCAGAGCATTGCGGGTCTTAAATCTTTATCATCCAGGATAGAAACCAAACTGTTTGTCCTTCTCAAGATTTTTTTATGAGCTTGCAATAAGTTAGATGGCCTGTTCACAAAACTATCTTTTATTTTTTTTTTTTTAGCGAAAGAAAATCTGAAGTGCTTTTTGCACTACAAGTTGACGGGACATTGACGAATTTCAGACATTTAGAAGGTCCGGGTGGTAAACTTGGTTTGTGTAGGAGCTTTCAGCTATAAGGAATTAATTAAAAGAAAAACTCTTTTACTATGAATAACACCGACATGTCTTAGACGTTGCGTATGAAATAAAACAGAATTCGTTGCAAAAACAATTTGAAAAAAGGAGAAATTATGGATGAGCATATGCAGAAATTAAAGGACATGATAAAAGAGATTTAAATAATGTGGGGCGAGAGACAAATAATACAAAAGTAGAGCAATTTCTCTTTTTTATGTTGATAAGATGAAAATAAGAAAATAGGTCATCAGTTAAATAAAGAAGATAGATTAAAAAATTCTTCTTTAGAGCTCATGTCCCAGTAAAGAATTAATTGCTGCTGTATGTTGGTTTGCTTCAATAATTCTCAGACTCTCTCTGACCACTTCGAGCGATCATCCTTTGACTCTCTCAGACCAGTTCGACTCAATCATCCTCTGACTCTCTCAGACCAGTTCGACTCAATCATCCTCTGACTCTCTCTGATCAATTTGACTCAATCATCCTCTGACTCTATCAGACCAGTTCGACCAATCATCCTCTGACTCTCTCTGATCAATTTGACTCAATCATCCTCTGACTCTATCAGACCAGTTCGACTCAATCATCCTCTGACTCTATCAGACCAGTTCGACTCAACCATCCTCTGACTCTCTCAGACCAGTTCGACTCAATCATCCTCTGACTCTCTCAGACCAGTTCGACTCAACCATCCTCTGACTCTCTCAGACCAGTTCGACTCAATCATCCTCTGACTCTCTCAGACCAGTTCGACTCAATCATCCTCTGACTCTCTCAGACCAGTTCGACTCAATCATCCTCTGACTCTCTCAGACCAGTTCGACTAAATCATCCTCTGACTCTCTCAGACCAGTTCGACTCAACCATCCTCTGACTATCTCTGACGAGTTCGACTCAATCATCCTCTGACTCTCTCAGACCAGTTCCACTAAATCATCCTCTGACTCTCTCAGACGAGTTCGATTCAATCATCCTCTGACTCCATCAGACCACTTCGACTCAAAAATCCTCTGACTCTCTCAGACCAGTTCGACTCAATCATCCTCTGACTCTCTCAGACCAGTTCGACTCAATCATCCTCTGACTCTCTCAGACCAGTTCGACTCAATCATCCTCTGACTCTCTCAGACCAGTTCGACTCAATCATCCTCTGACTCTCTCAGACCAGTTCGACTCAATCATCCTCTGACTCTCTCAGACCAGTTCGACTCAATCATCCTCTGACTCTCTCAGACCAGTTCGACCAATCATCCTTTGACTCTCTCAGACCAGTTCGACTCAATCATCCTCTGACCAATTCGACCAATCATCCTTTGACTATCTCTGACGAGTTCGACTCAACCATCCTCTGAATCTCTTCACTCAGACCAGTTCGACTCAATAATCCTCTGACTCTCTCAGACCAGTTCGACCAATCATCCTCTGACTCTCTCAGACCAGTTCGACCAATCATCCTCTGACTCTCTCAGACCAGTTCGACTCAATCATCCTCTGACTCTCTCAGACCAGTTCGACCAATCATCCTCTGACTCTCTCAGACCAGTTCGACCAATCATCCTTTGACTCTCTCAGACCAGTTCGACCAATCATCCTCTGACTCTCTCAGACCAGTTCGACCAATCATCCTCTGACTCTCTCAGACCAGTTCGACTCAATCATCCTCTGACTCTCTCAGACCAGTTCGACTCAATCATCCTCTGACTCTCTCAGACCAGTTCGACTCAACCATCCTCTGACTCTCTCAGACCAGTTCGACCAATCATCCTCTGACTCTCTCAGACCAGTTCGACCAATCATCCTCTGACTCTCTCAGACCAGTTCGACCAATCACCCTCTGACTCTCTCAGACCAGTTCGACCAATCACCCTCTGACTCTCTCAGACCAGTTCGACCAATCACCCTCTGACTCTCTCAGACCAGTTCGACCAATCATCCTTTGACTCTCTCAGACCAGTTCGACCAATCATCCTTTGACTCTCTCAGACCAGTTCGACTCAATCATCCTCTGACTATCTCTGACGAGTTCGACTCAACCATCCTCTGAATCTCTTAACTCAGACCAGTTCGACCAATCATCCTTTGACTCTCTCAGACCAGTTCGACCAATCATCCTCTGACTATCTCTGACGAGTTCGACTCAACCATCCTCTGAATCTCTTAACTCAGACCAGTTCGACCAATCATCCTTTGACTCTCTCAGACCAGTTCGACCAATCATCCTTTGACTCTCTCAGACCAGTTCGACCAATCATCCTCTGACTCTCTCAGACCAGTTCGACCAATCATCCTTTGACTCTCTCAGACCAGTTCGACCAATCATCCTCTGACTCTCTCAGACCAGTTCGACCAATCATCCTCTGACTCTCTCAGACCAGTTCGACTCAACCATCCTCTGACTCTCTCTGATCAGTTCGACCAATCATCCTCTGACTCTCTCAGACCAGTTCGACTCAATCATCCTCTGACTCTCTTAGACCAGTTCTACCAATCATCCTCTGACTCTCTCTGACGAGTTCGACTCAATCATTCTCTGACTCTCTCTGATCAGTTTGACTCAATCATCCTCTGAATCTTTTCACTCAGACTAGTTCGACTCAATCATCCTCTGACTCTCTCTCTCTCTCTCTCTCTCTCTCTCTCTCTCTCTCTCTCTCTCTCTCTCTTTCTCTCTCTGATCAGTTCGACTCAATCATCCTCTGACTCTTTCTGACCAGTTCGACTCAATCATCCTCTGACTCTCTCTGACCAGTTCGACCCAATCATCCTCTGACTCTCTCTAAATGCTTCCTTCCGAAACTCTCGGCTTGCTTAGAACTGCAGCAGAGCCTGCGTCGGGCGTGACGTGCTTAAATTAGTACGGTAAATAAGGTAAAGTCAAATCTATGGTTTGCTTAGAAACCTCTAAGCAGTTTACCAATAATAGAGAAAGCAATGTGTGTTGGAAGTTCAGAAATTCTCTGAATATTTTTAAAAATAAAACGCAATTGCGATTGTTCAAAGAACATATTATGTAATCGCAGTATGAAACAAGGAAATAATACAACTATAAGGCTGTAGATATTTGTTCTTTTGAACTATTGAATTTAGTTTACCCTTTTTAGCATCTTTGTCGATAGGCAAACGGCCTAGAATTGTATCACACAGCCCATAAAGCTGTCAGTAGCAAAAAACCAACTTAGATTATTTTAAATCCCTGCTATGTCTAGCTTAATATTTGATTTTCGCGAAGATTCAAAGACATCATGAATTCAATCAACAATGTCAACTCATTAATTTATATTTAAAGTTTGCTAACATCGCAGACGAAAATTAAATAAAAGTTACATAATGTGCCAGGGGAGTGGGTGGGTGAAGGGATGAATCATCCTTAGCCATTTCTTCTTTGTATCTTTATTATGTTAGATTCTGTTTTCCTTCATCTCCCTCACTTTTCATTCTTTATTGCTCTTATCTCTCTCTCTCTCTCTCTCTCTCTCTCTCTCTCTCTCTCTCTCTCTCTCTCTCTCTCTCTCTCTCTCTCTCTCTCTCTCTTTCCAAAATCTCTTTTCCTCTCGGCATGCCATCTTGCTCTTCTCTTTGTCTTCCCCACCCTTTATTTCTCCCTCTTTCCTTCTCTGCCTATTCCTCTGTCACTCTGTCAATAATTATTCTATCTCTATCCCTGTGTTTCTCTCTCGCGCAATCTCTCTCTATCTTTAGTGGTATGTGTTGTTGCTGTTTTCATTATTGTTCTTCTTCTTCTTCTTCTTCTTCTTCTTCTTCTTCTTCTTCTTCTTCTTCTTCTTCTTCTTCTTCTTCTTCTTCTTCTTCTTCTTCTTCTTCTTCTTCTTCTTCTTCTTCTTCTTCTTCTTCTTCTTCTTCTAACTTAAATTACTTGGAAGAGACAAATGGATAGATAGATAGATAGACATACAAAAAAAAAAAAAAAAAAGAACTAGCATGGCAGAATAAGTAGGTGAAAAGCATAACTGTAGATGAAAAATCAATGCAAAAACATCTGAAAAGATATGTGACTCGGGACACGGAATTAAGAGCGACATACAGATCAGCACCTGGGAATCGTAAAATGCTCATGTTACACAAGCAGGGGAGAAAAATATTTAGAATGTGATATAATATTCATATCACCGCGAATAGAGACAAGACACATGCGAAATACTCATTCGCATTCCAGAAAATGAGAGACAGATAGAGACAAAGACATAAAGAGAGGCAAAATGAGATAGAGAGAGAGAGAGAGTCGGAGAGGGAGAAAGAGAAATAAATGAGAGAAAAAGAAAGATAGATAGACAGAGGGAAGGATAAAAAATATGCGAATATCTTGAGAAGGTGATTTTATCTTTCCTGTATCCGTGTAGCGTATCAGCTAAACACTCCATCTTTCTCTTTACGTGACGGGCTTGTGTAGTTTCGGATATTCAAAGAGAAATTGTCGATTCTTACTAGATTCAGGAAAGAAACAGGTCATTCAACTTCAAGAGAACTCTCTTGCCAACTGGGTAAAAAAAAATATAGAGGCGTTTATTTCACTGAGACAGGGACTGCAGATGCTAGAGCTGAGAAGAGTGAAACCATGAGCTGCCAAAAAGTTTTTTTTTATAAATAAAAAAAGCGATGAACTCCTTATAGAACTATGCGATCGATAACAGCACAAGACTTCAATTTGTAGCAAATCAGATATTCTTTGTGAAACGAACAGTTCCGGCATGCAACGGGCAAGGATTTTTGGCCTCTTTCTGATATCTTCAAAAGCGGGAGGATAACTCATGGTAACGTTGTAGATGTTAATCTCTTCTAAAGCAAGAGCATAATCCAAAGTTCCCTTGAATGTACCGTGAAGTGTCTCTGCTTGTTGAAATTTATACACCCGTTTTTACAGTCATAAGAGGTGCCGCTCGTGAAGCTGCGCTGCTCGAGGTAATCAGACTATGAATATTTAATATTTATCTTCAACTTAAGAGGCGAGATTAGCTGTTTTTAGTCTAGTTAGAAAGGCGCAGATTTCTATCTATTCAGATAGTTCACTGTGGCTTTTGTTTAAGTAGGATAGTCTGATGCAGTAAACATCCTTGCCATGCATAACATTTCGAGTAGAGAAAAACAAGGTGAAGCCGTTAGAGATGACAAAGTTGTAAAGAAGGCAGAATAATCGGAGACAAATGACTGAGATCACTCAACTTCGGATTCATAGGAAATTTCCAGTGCTCCTCTCCTGCCGCGGTATTTAGCTTCCGGATTTCTAAAATTACTGTCCCATTATGCGGCGACCATTAGGCGGACTTCATCGCCATTTCCTGCCTCTCTGCTTTTTGTCCAACCTCTCCACCATTGTCACAACCAAAATGAACTCCTCCGCTATATCAAGAGCTTCTCCAAGAGATCCACGAAAACATTATTTTGGAACACGAGAATGGTGGGTTAGTAACTTTAAAAAAGGCCGTGACTTTTAAAAACACTTTACATTAGTGTTGAAAAAATGCTTGCAATTTTCCGCAAACCAACTTTATTTATGCGATAATCTAATATGATGTGGGAGCTTAAGATAAAATAATTTACTGGAAGAGATCGTCCATACATACTGAGGGATTCGTGTTTCACAGAAACGTTTCCGTTATCATAAACTGTGACGTTCATGATGCTCAAGACACGGCTCAGAGACAGAGAGAGAGAGAGAGAGAGAGAGAGAGAGAGAGAGAGAGAGAGAGAGACAGAGAGAGAGAGACAGAGAGAGAGACAGAGAGAGAGAGAGAGAGAGAGAGAGACAAACAGACAGACAGACAGACAGAGCGACAGAGAGAGAGAGAGAGACAAAGAGAGAGGGGGAGAAGGGGGAGAGAGACAGACAGACAGATAGACAGACATAGACACAGAGAGCGAGCGAGAGAGATAGAGAGAGAGAAGGAGAGAGAGATTTGTAAATAAAGATGGATCCGGTGCATTTTATTTGTCTTCCTCTTTAGACTAGAATATGTGACAATTATGAAGTGAAGAATGGCAAACCATATAGTTATAAAAAGTCCTTGGAAACTGATGAAAAAAAATCACTTAGAGGTAGACTGCGAAAATGCAGTTTTCATTTTTTGCGTGTTTTTCCTGACGGAAACTATCGGCTGGTAAGAATATTATACTAGTTTGGTATGATGGCATAGATGACTTTCCTGTCATGAGTAACTGGACCTGAGAATCACTGACAGAGCTAATCCTATATCCCATCTGACCTGAACCTATTGAAAAATAAATTTTAGCTCTTATTCATCTCGTTATGGCTTTAATAATTGAAGTTCTCAAATTTCACCATTTTAGTTGAGAGTAAAAAATATCGAAAGTAACTTTGGGTGGCGAACATTCTACAACACTGAAAAAATAATTTGGTATGTCAGCTGCCTTACCTCTTACTCTAATTAAGCCTTAGTCGCCGGCCAAAGGAAGGGCAACACTGTAGACAACTACAGACTAATTCTACAAAGAAGACATGTCGCTTTTGAGAAACTGCTTTGTATTTGCTAAATGACAAAGTATTCATTCAGTTTAACATTAAGCTAACTAGTGAAAACAGAAAAGTTGAAATAAAATATTTAATAAAAGATCCTTCATTTCCAAGTCGGTTGTAACGCTAAATAATTACGCTAGTGAAAATCTCTCTCTCTCTCTCTCTCTCTCTCTCTCTCTCTCTCTCTCTCTCTCTCTCTCTCTTTCTTTCTTTCTTTCTCTCTCTCCCTCCCTCTCTCTCTATCATACACACTCCCTCTATTTCTCTCTTTTTCTCTCTGTCTCTCTTTCTTTTTCTTTCTCTCTCTATGTGTCTCACTCTGTCTGTCTGTCTGTCTGTCTGTCTGTCTCTCTCTCTCTATCTCTCTCTGTCTGTCTCTGTCTCTGTCTTTGTCTCTTTCTCTCTCTCTCTCTCTATCTCTGTCTGTGTGTGTATCTCACTCTGTCTGTCTGTCTGTCTGTCTGTCTGTCTGTCTGTCTCTCTCTCTCTCTCTCTCTCTCTCTCTCTCTCTCTCTCTCTCTCTCTCTCTTTTAATTATACGAATTTTCGATGACCCATCGTCCAGATTATCGCATAGACTGAATCGTGTGTGAATCCCCCCACCCCTCGCTCTCCCCCCTCCCTGATCATTCCAACAGAGAAGTAGTTAATCTCCTGTTCGTGTGAGTCGTGGCTGAAATCCGTAGAAAGATACAGGCCCCCACCCCCCTTTTTCCCCTGTCTCTGGCATTTATCTCTGGTTTTTAATTTGCATCGCGTCCTCAGACTTTTCCTCCCAGACTGTCAACATGCCCGGATTTCTTTTACCAGTCTAAATAACACAAAAAATAAACTAGATCAAAATCTAAGAACACAATTCTTATTTCTCTATTATTTACTCTCGATCAATAAGAGCTTTTCAATTAATCTATCCAGTTGTGTCTGTGCCCAGAATTGCCCAGAGTAAGAGCAAAGCATTCAATGCGAGAAGACGGGGAAAGAAACGAAAGCGTTCCACGGGTTTTGTTGTCCATTTAGCATTCCATGAATCTCAAAACAGAGACAGAAATTACTGGAAAAGGGTGAGCGTAATTTATTCAGCCTTTTTTTCTTCTTACAAAATAGGGAAAACTTTTTTTTCCTGAAGAAAAGATAAGAAATTTTAAGGTCAGCACTATAATGTTATTCATTTTATCTACTACGTGATTCGATATTTTAGCCGCCGAATCTCCATCCCCCCACCCCATTAAAATCATTGATTTTGTTTGCTTCACTAAAGTAGATATTTTTTAGCTGAAAGTGTAGGCACATTGTCTGACGACGCCATCTTCAGAATCTTTACATCCGAAGTTTGGTTCAACTTTTTTTTAAAATAAGCAACTTAATAAATCTTTTGGAGTAAACTGTAACACGATTACAACTTCCTTATATTTTACAACCAAGAGACTGAGCGCAGCTGGGAACGATTAATTCTTTTTTTCTTTTGCATTTTTTTCCTTCCCAAAGTATGACCAATTAAGATCTCAGGGAATGCTGTGAGTAAAACTTCAGACATTCAGAGCCGTTAGTGTCTAGCTGTATTATTATTTTGGAGAGCGATCCATCCTGGCGGAGGTTGGAAGACAATCATTGAAATATCGGCGGGATAAATTCTGTTATGTGAGCAGAAGAAAACCATGTTGTTGGAACGGATGATAATGATTATACCACCGACTGAAAGAACCAATGAAGTCATCAAAAGATGTTCTTTCCACGACATTATCAATGACGTCATCATCAAAAAAATGTTCCCTTAATGGTATTCACCCAAAGACGTCATCAGACCCTATTTTGTGTTAGCGACAAGAACTTTCCTGCCACTCCAGCTTCCCGTTTAGGACAGTCTTTTATACCTTTTTTTTTTACACGTTTGTTTGCCGGTGGCTGCGCATAAGTAAGGGTGGTGGCTCTTTCAAAACACAGACAGGATTAGATCCCATAGAACTTAATTGATTTAGAATGGTTATCATGATGACTATCAATAACGTATTTATGTGCTGCTTTTTTATAGAGGTTTGAAACGATTAGGTCAGATATCTTGTGATTTGATCATGAAGCCTTTTTATATTTTTTGGAAAATTGATAAATCTTTTTTCTTAGAATTAATCTTCGCTCGATAGTTATTTTTGCAAGTGCATATCTTGATCCTCTGTTCCAAGCAGTCATGAGGGAGACACTTCTCATTTCTCTTTTGATCATTATATATATTTAGTAAGCTAAAATAGTTATTTAAACAAGCAGTACTATTATCCCTCTTTGAAGAGTTGAAGCTTCAAGTACACTTTTATAAAAATAGCGTTTAGATAATCTATTGAGCTATAATTTTTGGGCTGCCTAATTTGGATTTGGAATCAAGAGTTAGGTCTTTCCGATGCCAATCTTGTCTAGGTCTAACTTTAATGTTTTATGTATTTCGCTGATGAGATATTTGTCTCGAGATCCTAAAATATAATTTTTACAGCTTAAGGAATCTTCTCCGCATGGGTTTTGGTTTGCAACATAGCACTTTGGGTGTGGTAAGTTATGTACTTATGGCTGGTCTCGGTACAAGATCTTAAATAATTGTGTGTCGGTTTTGAACGCAACATTCGAATTCTGAAGCTGCAATCAAGAGTCATAGATCCATGAGAAATGAGATAATCATAATCTTCAGTTACATAATTTTGAGGAATTTCTAGAAAGATTTGAGATCGTGAAGGACACATTTCATATGTCTAGTTTAAAGTAATGATAACTGCTCGATTGCCCAACGACTTATGGCTCTATGCAGAGTGGCCATATAAATACACATCTTAAATATATGAGGCCTGCCCAAGGTCTAGTTGTCTCTTGGATCTTGGTAGATTTAAAAAATAGTACTGGTGGTGAACATTAAAAAAAAGTTTTCATTTTATTACTAAATAAAAAATTATCATTTTGTCCCTATTTGTATGAAATTTGCATAAAAATTTTAATGCTGGCTTATTTGATTTTACTTTTTTTCAATGCAAATTTAATTATGAAGAGAAACTGTTGTTCCTGAGAGCTTAAAGCCAGACTCCAATGGGAGATACAACACTTGGCTTTAAGTTAAACTTGACAATAATTAAATTATAACTAGTTTCGCACATTCCACTTTCTTTGTGTTTTGTTTTACAAACGAGTAAAGTATTATCCGTTTTATGGCTTCAATTCAGTACATTATCAGTTTCTCTGTGAATGTGTTTGACCACAACTTCGCTAAAAAATGTAAAGATAACTTTAGTCAGAATCTACTAATCATGCTCTAGTTTACAGACTTCTGATGTGAGAAGCATGTGGGATAACCTCGAACTGATCAAACCAGGAGATTTGTCACGTGATTCAAGCTCTGCCAATCCACCGTTGGTCGGACCTCTGAAGTTTGATATTCTTCAGGTAATTTATTTCAAACATATAGCAGCCAGATCAGAGACACAGGCTTCTCCGCCGCAGATGTAGTAAGTAGCCGTGAATAGAATAGTATGCTTAGTTATTAAGCCTGACCTTTTCTTGGCTAGGAGGAAAGCCGCCATCTCGCTGTGTTAGTATATTAGTGAAACATAGAAAACGTTAAGCTGACCAGACCTCAGATATACAGTCTCCAGACACTATCCTCCACGCCCCTCGGTTCCAACCCTCCCCGCAAACCTTCCTATCTCAACTCTCTCAGTCTCTGCACCCTGATCGTCCACGGAAGAAAGACAGGCAACGTCTAGACAGTCGGAGTACAACCTGGCATATCCCAGTTTGTGGTGACCAACTTCACGTCCACAAAGCTTGCAGAAAGCGAGCAAAAAAGCAAGAAAAATAGTATTTTGAATCAGTCAGAACCGGCGTGTGTATCCGATTCATCATTCTCCTATTATTGTTTGTTCCAATATCCATCATCTCCTATCATCGTTTGTTCCAATATTCATCATTCTCCTATCATCGTTTATTCCGAGATCCATCATCTCCTATCATCGTTTGTTCCAATATCCATCATCTCCTATCATCGTTTGTTCCAATATCCATCATCTCCTATCATCGTTTGTTCCGAGATCCATTATCTCCTATCATCGTTTGTTCCGAGATCCATCATCTCCTATCATCGTTTGTTCCAATATCCATCATCTCCTATCATCGTTTGTTCCGAGATCCATTATCTCCTATCATCGTTTGTTCCGAGATCCATCATCTCCTATCATCGTTTGTTCCGAGATCCATCATCTCCTATCATCGTTTGTTCCAATATCCATCATCTCCTATCATCGTTTGTTCCGAGATCCATTATCTCCTATCATCGTTTGTTCCGAGATCCATCATCTCCTATCATCGTTTGTTCCAATATTCACCATCTCCTATCATCGTTTGTTCCGAGATCCATTATCTCCTATCATTGTTTGTTCCAATATCCATCATCTCCTATCATTGTTTGTTCCAATATTCATCATCTCCTATCATCGTTTGTTCCGTGTTCCATCATCTCCTATCATCGTTTGTTCCGAGATCCATCATCTCCTATCATTGTTTGTTCCAATATTCATCATCTCCTATCATCGTTTGTTCCGAGATCCATCATCTCCTATCATCGTTTGTTCCGAGATCCATCATCTCCTATCATCGCTTGTTCCAATATTCATCATCTCCTATCATCGTTTGTTCCAATATTCACCATCTCCTATCATCGTTTATTCCAATATCTATCATCTCCTATCATCGCTTGTTCCAATATCCATCATCTCCTATCATCGTTTGTTCCGAGATCCATCATCTCCTATCATCGTTTGTTCCAATATTCATCATCTCCTATCATCGTTTGTTCCAATATCTATCATCTCCTATCATCGTTTGTTCTAATATCCATCATCTCCTATCATCGTTTATTCCAATATCCATCATCTCCTATCATCGTTTGTTCCAACAACCATCTCCTCTTTGAATTTTTCAATTTTCTTGTGTCCCCGCAAGGAATCCGTTCATCACATTAAGTGTATTTCTCCACTGTTTTGTCTATTCTTCCATTGCTCTGGCTATTCATCCATTGTTTTCTTTTGTCCTGCCGCTCGTTCGATACAAATAAGTTTAATGTAAAAAAACCTTGACGATGACGTTTTCTTTAACAGCCATGGAAAAAGGGCATATTTTTGTGCAAAATTACAGTGCCTGTGTAGATTTATTTAAATTTGTTTGACAAAAATTGTTACATGTTTTGGAAAATGTTTGTATTTTTTATGTACTCAATTTTTTTCAGTATCATTTTTTAACTTAATAGAGATAACAAAAAAAAGTTTGAAGAGTACGGGTTTTTTTTCTTTTTCGACTTTTCAAGGCCGTATCTTTTCAAACGCCATAAACTTATGTGTGTCCAATGCAAAAATACCTGGATGAAATCCTTGAGAAAAAGTGCCAAGGATAGAAAAAATGATGGAATTTCTCCTTTTTTTTTTTTTTTATTCAATTTTTTTTGCAGGCAAAATTAGAACATAATGCGTCGTTACTGAAACGGAACTGTCTTGGGTGCTTGGCAGAAAGAACTTCATTCAGACATGCTCCTAAGTATATGATACGGTGAAACAGGCTACATGCTAACAAGCCTATACTTTAGAGCCTGGTAAAATGAGAAACAGTTTGTTTTCTGCTGGACAATATTGGCAACCGTAGAAATATATGGAAGTCTGGTGCCTGCAGAGTTATCTCCAACTCCATACCATCTCGACGTGCATCGATTTAATTCGCTTAAGACGGTCCATTCTACAGACTCATGTTGACAGCTGCGTGAGAATACCTGGTTACGATAAAACAAACATTTGGTCTGTTCAGCAGACGCACGAAATTGCATTTTTTTGCGGACATCAATTTTTTCCCAATGAAAGATAAAAATGCCAAAGGAAAATTTTGTCTACCTCGACCGGCTGCGGGTTTTGTTGAAAACGGGAAAGCGACTGACAGAGATGGGTAGAAATCTGTGGTGCGGATTTGATTAGGATAGAGATGGTCCAAATCTAGCGATACTCTAACTATTGAATTTTCTTTTTTTTAATCAGGAATCAAAGCTAACTCTTTAAGATAGTTACAGTTCTAATTGGAAGTTGTTTTTTTTTTTTTTTTTTTTTTTTTGGATTTGTAGTCTACAGAAGAATGTATTTCTAGACCTTTATATTAACAGACAGTATAACTTCGGACTCTCTAACTTTTCTGTTCTTTGTTTACTTTTTATTCTCTTAACGTCGGTTAAGGTTTTCCCATGTGGACTGGAAAATTTTTACTTAAACATCTGAAGTTTTTAAACGTATTCCTTGTATTGGAGCAAAAATAATGATTTCGTAAGATTTAAACATTTCTGGTTTATAATCCTTCATGATCAAATAATAACATAAGAAGTTTTCAGGAAGATTTCAAAAAGGTACCAACTGCGAACGAGACGTGTATGGGTTTGTATTAAAATTCCATGTTTCAGGTTTACTTAGAAGAGGTAGAATAATAAAAAGTAAGATCATGTACCCTTTGAAAAAAAAGATAAAACATCGCTGTGAAGTTCCATTATGAATGCAGTTATTAGGTTAAATGAAGATTGAATCAATAATAGTGTCAAATTACTTACAACACGGGGAAGTAGATTTTCCAACCTCATTTCTCTATGCTGTTTGTAGGAAATCCCGCTAGAGATGACCTTATTCTATATACGAATACGAATAATTTTGTAAAATCCAAATCTATTCACAGATGTTTTTTCCAATGTTCATTCTCACGAAGGTTAAATATGTGCGCGGCTGAGAATTCACAAGGCAGTGCACTTTTATGCACTTAATGCGAAAATTCACAGTTTTCTAATAAGCGTTTAAAAGGATATAAAAACAGATTGGGATAGCACAGAATATGTCGATTTCCTATTGTGAGGAAATTGGGTTGTCTGCACTATTCTTCTCCACCTATAACATACCAGCGGAATTCTATTGTTTTCATGTAAGCGTCAAAAGTGTATCCATCGAGATACCGGAAAAACAAACAATGTTTGTCCATGCCGGCGTCATTTCTAGAGACCCATCTGTTTTCTCCCTGAAGCTGCGAGATTCCCCCAGAAATGAGGTGTTAACTGTTTCCTGACCAGCTCCCAAGTCGTTAACGGTAATGGTTCTGATCATAATAGAGGGCTGGAAGAGGATCAGCCCAAAACTCATCAGGTACAGCAAATCTTTACATCATGGGGCAACGCAAAAATAGACAATCTTTCTTCATTTTATACCTATAAATAGAACTCATTTATTTGGCCGCAAGACGCAAGGAGATATATAGATGAAGAGATAGAGGGACAAATAGATACATAGAGAGAGAGATACTTGGATGGACTAACAAATAGATAGATAGATGGATGGACAAATAAAGAGATGGACAATTAGATGGACTTACAGATAGATAGATAGATACATAGATAGAAAGAGAGAGAGAGAGAGAGAGAGAGAGAGAGAGAGAGAGAGAGAGAGAGAGAGAGAGAGAGAAGGGGGGGGGGGAGGGAAGCAAAGAGGAAGTGCCTGAAACAGTCATGTTATATCCTCCCATAATGAATTGTAACCCCAGATTGCGTGTGGAGCAACCATCAGCAACCATCACACGCAGACTCGCAGCAGAAAACAATAATATATTTCATACTTGTAAATTTCTGATCTTCAAAATAACTTACAGTAAATTCTAAGTCAAGTTTAAAGACTAGTATGGAATGAACATTGTTTGTGATAGACATGAGGGCCATGGCATCGAATCCCGAGTAAGAAAACGTTCTTGATTTCAACCAACCTGGATGGGATACGTTCAGGTTTGTATATAAAAAAAATTACAAAGTTATTTTAATTTAAAAGAAACTGAATGATTATTTCTTGAACCTTCTGTTAAAAAAATGAAAAATTAGAAACTTTAATACGGGCAGTTCGATAATATGCACGCAAAGATAACTTAATACTTACATATTTACCTTTTCTAAATTAATTCTTTTTTTTTTTCATTTTTGATGTACATCATTGAAGAATATTGTAATGATTACTTTGAGGCCTTTTTTATTGAAAGATAGAAATATTCTCGCAGAATCTTAGAGATTGCATGTAGAACTAATATACCGGTAGTTTGAGTCGTCAACTCGACGATAAGTGGGGAGGCGTAACACCGTCCCTTACAATGAGACTAGTACCAGAGCTACATCTACATCTGGATTAACAGTTTGCGATTTCACAATGATCTTACTGTTTCCTCACGAATTGCAAGTTAGACATATGCTATAGTGTGGTTTTCATTTCACGTAACCGTCTCCTGTGACTTGGCGGAAGCCTAATACTATCTTATACCGTAATGGTAACGGAGAGTTCAGTTGTTTCCGCTGCAGCTGAAAATAAACAGCACCATTTCCCCTGCTTCGCGCATCAGTTACGGCCTCAAAGGCTTACCGCTTATAGAGAAAGTGTAGGATTGGAACCAACCAATCAATCATGTCACGCCAAGACAAACTACATAACCATGTTGACTATTTCGCTTTTAACGAAAAAAAAAAAAATGATATTTTTGAAACAAATCGGCAGTTTCTAATGCTATCAAAAGAAAGTTATCAACTATATCAATTAATATGTTAAAGTAATCTCTTGTGATTTTACTATTTTTTTATTTTTAGTATCTTCAATTTTCGGTCATATTGACTAACGCAGCAAAACAATCAAGAATCTCCGAATTTGGTAGAAATGTATTTCCGCGCTGACGTAATGATTTAGGGTGAAATATATTTTGGTCTATGTCCCATTTTTTTGTTTCGTCTTTAATTCCACCTTCATCTAGAATTTTAGTGTACATGATCTATCTGACCTAAGCATTCTTTTTTTCAAGGAAGGTTGGAGAAGTCAGTTAAAAGAGTATATATGGATTGTTGAATGAATTTATTATAGTTAACTTCATCCTTACATACTATTTACAAAACGTTACGCTAAGTTCGGTACCGAATCTATAATCAATGCTCTGATGCGCAAAAAAATATATTACTTAAGATACACACAAAAAATGAGACTCGATATTCTTCAACAAAATAAACTACTATCTACGGTTAACTTTTGCTCTTCAGTTTCGGTAAACCCTCTTTTCAGTCTCAATGCTCTTATTTTGTGTGTACGCAATTCTCGTTTTGTGCAGAAAAATAGAAATGTAAATAAAAAAGGCTTATCAATCAATTTAAACGTAACATAATAGTCATATAGATTGATAAATAAAGTAAAAGTTAGATTGATGAATAGGTTGTTGTCTTTTTTTTAATAACATAGATACATAGATAGATAGTTGGGCAGAAAGAACGGTAGAGGGATAGATAAATATTAAAAGCTAAGTATATGTTTTGATGGAAAGATAAATAGATTCATAGGGAGAAGTTTGAGAGAAAATGAAGAGAGGAATTCAGAGCGAGAAAGGAAGAAAAGAAAGAGAGATAGAGAGAAATAGAGAGAGCTAGATAGAGAGAGAGAAAGAGAGAGAGACAGGCAGACAGACAAAGAGACAGACAGACTGACAGACAGACAGACACAATAATTCCACAAGCAACTAAAAAAACGATCTAAAGAAGGTATGTGAAGAAATAAGTTCAAAGAAGGAAACGAAAATAATATTATGAAGCAGAAAAAAGTGCAACAAAAGATTAAAGATTAAAGAAGTTGCTTTACTTTTTCTCCTTCTAATCCCAGCAAAGCTGCTTCCAGTACTTTATTTATATTAGTTTTACATTATAAAACAAGTTACACTTTTTTCTGATTTTGACCGTTCACTTCGGCTTACGTCAAAATTCTGACATTCGATGTTTGATCCAGACCACCGGATTTGATGGCAAATAAACAAATGAAGGTTTGTCTAGATAATAAATGGATCTAGAGTTAGGTTAAAACTGGATTCAAAGAACCTGATGTCAAATTATAATGAATAGTTTTTATAAAGAGTTTTACAGGGTTCTTCTGTATTTTTTTTTGTTTGTTGTTTTTTCGGTTATCAAATCAAGCAACATAATAATTCTGCACTGAGAGACTCATACAGATCAAAGACTTTCACTGAAGTGCGTAAAATTAAAGTCCGAAAATAAAGCTGTGGACAAATTTGTCCGAACGATAAACCAAAAGCTAGAATTTTCGGATATTTTTCTAAATACATCGACTTTTATGCATATTTCAGAGCAAGATTATTCCTACTTTAAACGACAAACGTTATTAACTGAAGAGATCAAAAAAAACTTTTCCTAATGCACATAAAATCTCTTACATAAAACACAGCAGTATGGGACTTCATTCCTGTCTATTGCTGCAAAATTCTCTCATTTCTACGTTTTTGTACATATTGAAATTGGACAAACCGTGTTCAGTGTATTCAAGCCACAAATCCATGCCTATCTTCTAGGACGATAAAGATGTACGTTATTTGATCTTTTTAACCCAACCCCCGTCACGGCCTGCAAATACACGGTAGAGTTTAGGTGATGATATTCCAGATAACGCAGATTGGAATCGCCAAGTAGAATCAATACACCATTTTAGAATATTACCTTTTTTTTTTAATTGACATTTGAAAATATATATATATTACAATTGATTGCTCTTCGCGTAATAACATCACAGAATCGGGAAATCTAAAAATGAAAAAGTTGGATTGAAGCATCTAGTAATAATTGTTCACCATCATTTGTTACGATTGCGCAACACGCGCTGCAACAGACACACGTTTGATCTTCCTTCACAAGAACGAAGCTATACGCGAAGCTTTTCGAACGTAAAACAATAAACTTGCCATCTAATTTTTTTTGAGCTGCGAAGAAAATAAAAGTGTTTTTATCGTTTTTTTTTTTTTTTGGCGGATTCAGTGGCAATACATTATTCTTAATGTCAATTCTAACATTTTTTTTTTCATTTAAATCAAACAAAAAAAAAATATTCAGAGATAGTTGATACCTCCAGGGATTTCTTTCGCGGGTTCGAACCGTCAAAACGGTTGGTGAGTTTGGGGCATCCGCATTCCTGTTCCGCTCTACCCGACTGCCCGACGGCGGCTTGTTCGATTTCCAGAAAAAGGTATGACGTCACCTTGCTTCAACCCGGCTAAGCCAAACAAAATAAAAAACAAACAAACAAAAATATCAAAGTATTGAACTTAATTATTTCATCAACACACATTAGCATCCCTCAAAAAAAACTGACAAACTCACCTTTTTTGACAGCCTTAAGAAATGTTGAGCGGGGA
>JAWDGP010003268.1:22500-32500 GCA_033675545.1 Elysia crispata | reverse complement strand
AAAGCACCGAACTTGGAGGACATCTTGTTAATTATAAAGGACCCAAAAAAGACATGCGCGTGTGTGTGCGTCTATAAATAGTATAATAAAGGAACTAAAAATAAATAGACACCCAACTTTATAACTACGGGTCAAAAAAAGAAACAGCACAACTGTAAATTTAACATAATAAACGTTTCGCCTTTTATTATGGCTCAAGTCACGCATACAACATCCTTAATTTGAAAGGTCAAGCAGACCGCTAAGCAATTGGATAAAACTTTTTCTCTGCGCCAAAAAAAAAAATATTAAAGTAAAGCAGTCATGCATATCTGTAGAACCAAGCTACCTAACTAACCATTTCTAACTTGCTTTGTCTCTCCTCTTCTCAATTCTTTCTAGATCGATGTCTCTCTCTCTCACTCTCTCTCTCTCTCTCTCTCTCTCTCTCTCTCTCTCTCTCTCTCTCTCTCTCTCTCTCTCTCTCTCTTTCTCTTTCTCTCTTCTTCTTTTTGTTACTCTCTTTTACTCTCTGTCTTGCAATTTCGTTCTTTTTGTCCATTTATCCGACACTACCCTATCGTCCCTGATAAACTATTTACTTCTAGAAATGCAACCAGGAAGTTCCATGCAAAGAAAACTTGTCAATACCAAAGGTGTATGAGTCGAAATTTTCTAGTTGACACTTAACAGAAAATTGTTATTTCTACTGCCAGGCGTGTTCCCGAGAAATAACCCATGTAGGTCTCAGATTACCTGGCAAACATTGCTGCAACTGGACAATAATATACTCGGGAGACTCAACATAACCAAACTTACATCAAGAATTTCTAGCAGCCTCCGCTAGATGGCGCTTGTTTAAGCATTTCCAACAAGAGGTGAGTGGAAATATCGATCTAGCGGTGAATTGGGTACTCCTCGTTTATTATGGTTTGCTAAAAGCTTTTTCACTGGAAAGATGCAGCATTTCTTTTCTCTCAACCATGCCCAAAGTACGCGCAGTACATCCAGAGCTAGGGACACGACACACTGGCCATCAGCTAACTACACTGGTATCTCCACTGCATATATCATGTGACCTCACATTCCAAGGACACAGAACTCGTAGCTTTAACGCTGTGTCAGAGATGAGTGGCCTTTTTTATGTCCCACTGAGCCCTTTTGAATTGAAAGAAATTATCAATAAAATTGAAGTTTTGGTATTCATGATGCATATGTTTGCCAATAACGTGGAAGTTTGACAGTTCTCATGGTAAGATTATTAAGGGACCCTGAACACCGCCTATCTTGATGAAATTTTGTAGGACAGAGATATCGGAGAACGCTATGTGCGTGAAAGCAAACCACAACTTACTTTTATAAAACAGCTGTATAGTCTTTAGCGTTTTTCCTCCTAGATTTTAAACTTGGTTAATCACGTGCTACAGCCTGGCCCTCGAGATCCTTTCCACGCGTAGACAAGTAATCTGTTTTTCAGTAACTTGATATCTTAACATTGTATTGAATTTCCGCTTTGAACATCTAGAAATGTGTGACGTAGTACTTCAGCCAACCACAGAGTTGGTTAGATCAACATCATCCGTTGACGTTCAGGTTTCAGATGTCTTGAGTTGAACCATACACAGCTTCCTGTGAAATAAACTCGTTTTCTTTGTTTCTTTGAGAGTTTTCAGACCGTCTCTAGTACTTACGGTATGCTTTCATAAAATGTGAAATGTTCTACTTTATAAACTCACCTCTTTTAGAATTGAATTTTTCTTATATACCTAGACATTTCGAACACAATGCATGCAGACGTAACGTGAACTGACGATTGCCATTGAACATGATTCCGGGCTGGAGAGGTCAGAATAGTTTACCGTGGAATGCCAATAAGTACATTCTGACAAAATCGCAGAAAGAGAGGAAGTAAAACTATGATTAAATCTTGTTGTCAGCAAATTTGAAGTTGCTATCAGTAAAAACAGACTGCTGTCAGCAAGAGGAGACTAAAAAGGGAGGTTGCTGTCAGCAATAGGGAGGTTGCTGTCAGGAAGAGGGAGGCTGCTGTCAGCAAGAGAAAGACTGCTGTTATGGAATTCGAGACTGCTGTCAACAACAGGGAGTCTGCTATTCCGACGTAGGAGACTGCTGCTTGGAAAGGGGAGACTGATGTCAGAAAAGGGAGGCTTCTCTAGAGAACAGGGAGACTATTGTCACAAAGAGGGAGATTAGCTGACAGATGGGTGGCGATCGTATATCTATTTCAAGATGACTTGAATTCTACATATAAGACAAACATAGGTGGAGCTGCTAATTTGGGCCCTCAGTTGATCCAAGGTCCATAGATGAAAGTGAGGATCTTAACTCTGTTAGTCAGCAAATTAGATAGCGCTTGTTTAATGTGCAGGAAAAGATTAAGCTCGTTTTGTTTAGGTGGACGCCATCGAAACTTAAAATCAATTTTTTTTTTCCGGATAGTCAGTCTGCCGATTAAAGATTTATTCGACATAAATTTCTCTGTTCGCATATTAAAGGATCCAATGATAAAGTATTCGATGTGTATAGTGTTCAAAAATTAATTTTTTTAAAATACTCTTATTATTAAATATATAAAACTTTCGGTCTCACCAGCAACATGGCTCCAACGAGAATGTGATCAATAGTTAAAAAAAAAAAAAAAACTCATAGAAAAGGTAACCATTAGCTGAACTAAATAACCATTCCCCTCCTTTTCTTCTATATTGAAAACAAACCTGTCATCTATATATATATATATATATATATATATATATATATATATATATATATATAGCTACAGTGACAGAGACAACAACAACAACAACAACAACAACAACAACAAAGAATCAAGAAAGCTATATAGGACTCACTGACAACGAATTGAAAACCAGATACAATCAACATAAATCATCATTCAAACTAGTGCAAAGGGAGATATATACGAAGCTCAGTGTGCACATTTGGGAACTAAAAGACAGGAATATCGAACACACCATCCAATGGAAAATCATTAAAAATGTCAGACCATATACACCAGAAAAAAGTGTGTGCAAACTTTGTTTGGAAGAATGATATCAAATTTTAACCAAAGCTCCCTCCCTAAACAAAAGAAAGATTTTCTCTCACTGCGAGCACAGAAAACGTTTCCTGCTGTCAAACGTAAACACAAACCACCGGCCATTACTCACAGCCATCTGAAGAGAGCCGCACGGGCTCGAAACTCTGGAGTCATGGCAAAGCAAGACTTAAACTAGGTAATCAATTTTGTTATTATCATTATTAAGCTCCTTTTGTCGAGCACTGTCACAAAATGCTAAAATAACGATGAAATATACATATATATATATATATATATATATATATATATATATATATATATATATATATATATATATATATATATATATATATATAAAGCTGGACTTGGGAGGCTTTGTTCGCGAACTCCTCTGTTATTACCCAACCCCCACCCTTGAAACTTTGCAGTCGTCCAATGCATGGATGTGGCTAGGTCTTAATGCATTAAAAATCAACGCAAACTGCTTTCCTCGATTTCCCAAAATTCTTTCTTGCATCAACATAGGCAAACTTACGATCACCAATTTCGCGCGCCATTTGTTTCATTCTTTAACAACGGAAGTCTTTATCACTAGGCCTGAGGTGTAGATTTAGGTTTAAATAACTTCGTGGCTAAGAAATCGCGCAAGGCAGTGCACTTTTATGAACTTAACGCTAACATTCACAACTTTCTCATTTATTAAACGTTTGAAAGGATGTATAAAAAAAAAACAGATAGGGAAAGAATAGAATATTAAGTTCTATATCTAAATGTAGTGTTTAGAATTAGAATTATCGAGATATCTAGATTCTAGGTAAAGATGGATAAGTGAAGGCATATAGTTTTATCTGTATCGTGTAAGTAAAAGGAGAGATGTCAAGACCATTTAAAAGTCTCTTTAAATAAACACAAGCATCCCAGGCTCAGCAAATTGACACCAGGGCCTCGTTTGTCGAACGGTGTTTTCAGCCTGTAAAGTAGCTAGGTGAAAAATGGAGACCAGCGTAGAGAGCATTTCGAGACCACATAGGAACGTCAAGTTTGGCATAAATTTGTAAATTGTCCGAAAGATTGGGTTGTAGTATTAAAAATTTAAAAAATTAGTGGTTTTAGGACGTGAAAACTTAAATTTTATTTATTTAATTTCTTAAAAGAAAAAGGTGAATGTGCGAACTACTTCCTGTAATGACAGGAGTGAAAATGAAAATAGGCCTACAGTGTAGGCGACGGTAGATTTAAAACCGTCAGTAATAGATCTATATTTTATGGTGTAGGACCTAAGTGAAGAATCTAAAAATGTTGCTTGGATATAGGTTTTAGATTTAAAGCCTGTATACTTCCACATCTAGACTAGAATTATCGAGATATTTAGATGCTAGGTAAATATTAGACAGGTAGAGGCATATATCTAAGTCATATACTATACGTAAAAGGATATTATCAAGACAATTTATAAGCAAATTTAACACACACACACACACGCACATACACGCACCCTAGCCCCAGCAAATCGACACCTGTGTCGAGTTTCTAGAATGGAGTTTGCAGTTCGTAATTACAATTATTTTAATGAACCAATCCGTAAATAAAAATGGAAACTCCAAAATGTTTTTATTATTCTTTTCCAATAAGAATTTGCTGTGATTAAAATTTAGCAAGTCTCCTTTTTTCTGCTTCTAACGGGCTGACAAAGATTTTCAGTCAGTTCAGTCGCGAGGAAGTCGGAGCTGAAAGTGTCGTCATTGTCGGATGGCCGCTCACACAAACGCAATCATGATTCTCTGTCTGTCTGTCTGTCTGTCTGTCTGTCTGTCTGTCTGTCTCTCTCTCTCTCTATCTATCTATCTATCTATCTATCTATCTATCTTCTCTCTCTCTCCCGCTCTATTTATGCATCTCTCCCTTTAACTCTTTCTCCCAGTTTCTCATTGTCTACCTTATGCTTTGCTTGGGGCAAAAGATTATTTGGATTTTCTTTGAGAAATAATTGGATTTTCGGTAGCATAACTCTGAGTTTTGGATTCTTAAAACTTCCGATTTTTCAGAACATTAGCTTGGATTTATGACTTCTCTTTTATCTTAAGTAAAATCTAGGTTGTATGTGAGGGTTTAAAGAGCCTTCAGTTTAGAGTCATTACTGTAAATTTGAGATTTAGAGTGAGACATTTTTTCGATGATCAAATATGGTCTGTGTATTAATCTTTAATCTTACTTAAATGTATTTTAATTCTTATAGTGTTTTGTGAAACTATCCTCAATCGTAAGAGCAGAATCCATTTTTTAATCAATTATTAGTTGTGCTGGGTGGAATAGACAATCACGAAAGATAAACTTATTGGTTCAAAGGTGATTACCATTGTCCCCACGTTTTGTTTGCAATTATATATATATATATATATATACGAGGGCTCTTTCAGAAATAACCGAAAAATGCCCATTGCTCAGCAACCAGTGGAGCTTTTTTAATTCTGTAAACGACATGATTATCCTTATTTCCTTACGGATATTCCCAGAAATTATGAAGTGCATCATGTTGCACAATGAATGTCTAGACGATTTTAAAGATGGCGGCCCACCTTGAAACTTGGTCAAAGGAGGAAATCAGAGCTGTCATACGTTTTTTGAACGCCAAAAGTCTGAATCCTACTGAAATTCATAAAGAACTTCAGAGTGTATATGGTGAGCATGTTATAAGCCGTACACAAGTCTATCACTGGTGTAATTTGTTTGAAGCCGGCCATTCCGACTTGACAGACAGGGAAGGGAGAGGGCGTTCGATAACTGCGACGTCAGAAGACAATGTGAAGCGAGTTGATGAGCTTATTCGTCAAGACAGGAGGTTGAAACTTCATGAAATCGCAAGCAGTCTTGAAATTTCGGAAACTTCTGCCCATAGAATTGTATTTGATGAACTTGGCTACAGAAAAGTCAGCGCAAGATGGGTTCCCTAAGCAATTGACAGACAATCATAAAGAACAAAGATTGGACATCTGCAGGGAACTTTTGAGAAGAAGCAAGAGCTCACGCAGGGTTCACGGGCATACTGCCAACGCCGGCGGAGACTTTCTAGGGTACGATGTGACTTTTTCTTGACAGCTTAGTCACCGGTGATGAGACTTGGTTGCACCATTGCACCCCAGAAACAAAGCAAGATTCGATGACATGGAAACATCCATCCTCACCTGTCGCGAAGAAATTCAAAGTCATGCGGTCAGCAAAGAAAATAATGGGAACTGTTTTCTGGGACAGTCGTGGTGTTCTTCTGTTCGAAACCTTACAACCTGGAGAAACAATCAATGCTGCAAGGTACTGCCAAACTCTTGACAAGCTTAGGGAGGCCATTCGCAGAAAGCGCCCAGGGCAGTTGACCAACAGGGTCATTTTGCAACACGACAACGCTACACCCCACACAGCACGAGTGACGCAAGGTTGGCTAGAGAAATATGGATGGGAGATTTTGCCACACCCACCACACAGTCCAGACCTCGCACCATCTGATTATCACCTCTTTGGGCCACTGAAACGTGAGCTGGCAGGAAAGCGCTTTAATGACGATGAAGAGCTTGTTGACCATGTGCGGAAATGGCTACAAAACCTTGACGGAAGTTTCTTCCGAGAGGGTATCTATTCCATGGTGCGGCGTTGGCAGAAGTGTGTTGACAGACTTGGCTGTTACGTAGAGAAATGAAGGACGAGTCAAGGTATGAACACGTGCAAGAATTTTGTTGATTGCATAAAAAACGCGGATTTTACAGGCATTTTTCGGTTAATTATGAAAGAGCCCTCGTATATATATATATATATATATATATATATATTTTTTTTTTTTTTTTTTTTTTTTTTTTTTTCCAACAAAAAGCCATCATTTTTCATAATACCTAAGTTTATTTAAGGCTATGCTAAAATAGATGATGTGTTAGATCTATAAAGCAACTGCAACCATTTTCTTCATTCCTCAATGATAGAACGACATCGGAAAAATGTGAGACTTAAACTGCGTTTTGGCTTTGATCAAAACTAGAAATTTATTTAATTTTTAGATTTTAGTCAATTCATTAGTTGTTTTGTTCAAAATGCAAATCTTGATATAAACTTTAAACGCAGCTTTAGATCTAGATGCATCTTAAAGACTATATAATCAATTATTTTGATACATTCTGAAAGAAACTTGAATATTTTCAACATTCAGTACATTAGCTGGTCAAGTCTAGAATCATGTGAAGTACTGGTAGACTGGTAGTTCATTTCACATCGGTTCACCTCTAGCCTAACCTTTGAACCGTGATAAGCCAAGATAGTGGCGAGGAAAAAATTTCTCTCTTTCTGGCAGCAGGTGGAGAAGCCAGGCAAAGGTTTTGTAGGATTATTTTAAAATATTAGTGGTCTTTCTTTGCACTGTAGGATAGGGAACACACAGAAACAGTGCAACCGTTGCAATTTGCACACTAAAAACTCTATTATTCCTGACCAACTTACTAGAGATAAACACCGCATTTGATACACATGATACCGAGCTTAGCCTCGGTAGGCATTGAAAACCTTCATTCTGATGGTCACGAAGATTTCAAGAATCTCTACATTATTCCATGTTATCTTTCGTTGAATAAATGAACGCCCTGGGTGGATTTAGGTAAAAATGTAACTGTCAGTCGAGTATGATCCTTAGTGGTAAGACTTTGGGCGTGGTTTGAGAATTCTTTTGTAGAAAGTCACACAGACTCTAGAGATGCTATGTATAAGTTAGTTGGAGAATCAGCCATCGATTTTTTTTACTTACTTTGTGTCGCTTGCTTGAGTAGCCTGTACAGTTGTTGACGTGTGCTTTGCAAGGTGAGTAATGGCTTGAGACAGACGTGTAGTCTTATGTATTGGTAGTGAAGATAAAAGTCACTTGACTCTCGAAAAATGTTTGTTGCATAGATTTCCTTGCATTACATTGTTAAATTCTCGGTCGACTGGTCGTCAGTTGCTCTTTCCCATAATTAAGTTTTTGCGAGATCACGGCTTGAAACTTGTGAAACAAGCGTGTTCCGGGTTTATTATAAATTATCAAACCATGTGATGATTATTGACAAACCACTGATTAACAATACTTATTTATTTTCATATGACAATAAGATTCCATCAAGTTCTCTTTCTCATTCTTTAATCAACTACGTCTCTAGTGCACTATTGGTTGTTACTCTTCTTGTCTGCAAAAAAAAAAAAAAACATTCTTAGAAAGAGTGCCCTGGCAATTAAATTACTTGTCAGATTGTCTTCTATAGGATGTACATCTAGCTCTATCGCATTAAGCTGCCAAAATAGCTAACAGGTTTTTGGATAATTTCTGTACTTTGGATTGAGCCTACGTCTATTAGTGGCCGAGTTTATGTGTAAATTTCTTAGACTGGTGTTCATTCGAACAAAGTCTAACTTGGTGTTCGTGTGATAATAAGTAGATTTAGAATGAAGTTTGTATTATCTATCTATCTATGCTTGGTGATTGTATCCGCATTGTGTGGATAGGTCTCGACAATAAAAGTGTTTTGATAATATCAATAGCACATCCAGGTACTAAGTTTATAATCATCTAACAATTTATCCAAATTAATTTATATCTATGTTGCTATTCTATGACCATATAGTCATACACAGAGTGTATTTATCTTAACAATCTATCCAGTTTTCAATCAATCAGTTTATCCAGATATGTTCATTTTTTTTTCTTTTGCGTTCAGCCTCTCTTCATCTCTCTCTCTCTCTCTCTCTCTCTCTCTCTCTCTCTCTCTCTCTCTCTCTCTCTCTCTCTCTCTCTCTCTCTCTCTCTCTCTCTCTCACTCTGTCTCTCTCTCTCTCTCTCTCTCTCTCTCTCTCTCTCTCTCTCTCTCTCTCTCTCTCTCTCTCTCTCTCTCTCTCTCTCTCTCTCTCTCTCTCTCTCTTCCCATATCTCTTTTTTATCTTTCGTTTGTTTACTTCAATTATGTATTGTGCTGTTGATGATTTGTTACTGTTTCTGTCGCTATCGTTGCTCATAAATAGTATTTTATTAACACTCTGTCGCTGAACCAATATTGCGCTATTTCTTTTGACTATGATGGCTCTGCTATGACTGCACGTCACTCCTCCATCCACACCATCGATTCTCCAGAAATCTTACAATCCGCTTGGTAAGTCAGGCAAAGTGATCGGGCCTTCCTATAGCTTCAACGAGTCATTTCTACCTCAAGAGGTTTAAAACATTGTCAGCGGCATCTCATAAACACAGATAAAGATATTAAAAAGTCCATTAAAAAGTTAGAGAACACCTCAAGCTTCTTTCTCGGTAGCTTAGTTTTAACAAGGTAAAACAGACTTGTTTTTCTCGTTGGATTTACAGTGGCACTTAGTGGAAGAGTTACGATAAGGTCTTCTCTTCGATAATTCCATGATAATGACGTCATTTGCTGTTTTGTTTACAATCAATTCATTATAGAAATCTAGCAATGAGTTCTCCTGTACAGTAGTGCTCTGGTTGGCCTGTGCGCAATGGCTATCTGGTGACATAAGGCCTTGTCTAGCACCGGCGCCATGGGCCCATCCAAAATTAGCGTGTTCACATAACAAGAAGTTCTTTCCTTCTAGAAATTATCAGCATTTGGCATTTAAGTTTTTCAGTGAAGGGATGAAGGGATTCCTCTCATATTTACTTCAACTTTGTCTTTGTTTGCGCAGATCTACTGTAAACTCAGAGTTCTCTGTTGGACTATGTACATTAACAGCCAATTATTATCTAGAAAGTTATAAACTCAAGAGAAAAAAAAAAGGGAAAAAGAGAGTATTTCCCAGCAACTGATTCCAATGATAAAATTTCCGTTTCTATTTTTTCAGCTTTTATTTAAAGTGCAATATGTAAACACTTGTCTCGATAGATCCGGACATAGGTAACTCACGTCCAAATTCCTTCACAGCCGGTTGGCGAAAACTGCAGGTCGAAATGCGTCT
>JAWDGP010003268.1:0-17500 GCA_033675545.1 Elysia crispata | reverse complement strand
AAGCGACGTTGCTGCTCCTCAGAAGAAATCTCCAACGTTGCTGCTCCTCAAAAGAAATCAGCGATGTTGCTGCTCCTCAGAAGAAATCATCAACGTTGCTGCTCCTCAGAAGAAATCAGCGACGTTGCTGCTCCTCAGAAAAAATCAGCGACGTTGCTGCTCCTCAGAAGAAATATCCAACGTTGCTGCTCCTCAGAAGAAATCAGCAACATTGGTGCTTCTCAGAAAAAATCAGCAACGTTGCTGCTCCTCAGAAGAAATCTCCAACGTTGCTGCTGCTCGGAAGAAATCAGCGACGTTGCTGCCCCAGAAAAAATCAGCAACGTTGCTGCTCCTCAGAAGAAATCTCCAACGTTGCTGCTCCTCATATCGACAAAATTAGCGACGTTGCTGCTCCTCATATCGACAATATTAGCGACGTTGCTGCTCCTCAGAAGAAATCAGCGACGTTGCTGCTCCTCATATTGACAATATTACCGACATTGCTGCTCCTCAGAAGAAATCAGCGACGTTGCTGCTGCGCAGAAGAAATCAGCGACGTTGCTGCTCCTCAGAAGAAATCAGCGACGTTGCTGCTCCTCATATCGACAATATTAGCGACGTTGCTGCTCCTCAGAAGAAATCAGCGACGTTGCTGCTCCTCATATTGACAATATTACCGACATTGCTGCTCCTCAGAAGAAATCAGCGACGTTGCTGCTGCGCAGAAGAAATCAGCGACGTTGCTGCTGCGCAGAAGAAATCAGCGACGTTGCTGCTTCTCAGAAGAAATCAGCAACATTGGTGCTCCTCAGAAGAAATCATCAACGTCACTGCTCCTCAGAAGAAATCAGCGACGTTGCTGCTGCGCAGAAGAAATCAGCGACGTTGCTGCTTCTCAGAAGAAATCAGCAACATTGGTGCTCCTCAGAAGAAATCATCAACGTCACTGCTCCTCAGAAGAAATCAACAACATTACTGCTCCTCAGAAGAAATCAGCGACGTTGCTGCTCCTCATATCGACAATATTAGCGACGTTGCTGCTCCTCAGAAGAAATCAGCGACGTTGCTGCTGCGCAGAAGAAATCAGCGACGTTGCAGCTCCTCAGAAGAAATCATCAACGTTGCTGCTCCTCAGAAGAAATCATCAACGTTGCTGCTCCTCAGAAGAAATCAGCGACGTTGCTGCTGCTCAGAAGAAATCAACGACGTTGCTGCTCCTCAGAGGAAATCAGCAAGATTGCTGCTCCTCAGAAGAAATCATCAACGTCACTGCTCCTCAGAAGAAATCTCCAACGTTGCTGCTCCTCATATCGACAAAATAAGCGACGTTGCTGCTCCTCAGAAAAAATCAGCAACATTGCTGCTCCTCAGAAGAAATCAGCGACGTTGCTGCTCCTCAGAAGAAATCAGCGACGTTGCTGCTGCGCAGAAGAAATCAGCGACGTTGCTGCTTCTCAGAAGAAATCAGCAACATTGCTGCTCCTCAGAAGAAATCATCAACATTGCTGCTCCTCAGAAGAAATCATCAATGTTGCTGCTCCTCAGAAGAAATCAGCAACATTGCTGCTCCTCAGAAGAAATCATCAACATTGCTGCTCCTCAGAAGAAATCATCAATGTTGCTGCTCCTCAGAAGAAATCAGCGACGTTGCTGCTCCTCAGAAGAAATCAGCGACGTTGCTGCTTCTCAGAAGAAATGTAAACGTTGCTGCTCCTGAGAAAAAATCAGCGACGTTGCTGCTCCTCAGAAGAAATCTCCAACTTTGCTGCTCCTCATATCGCAAAAATTAGCGACGTTGCTGCTCCTCAGAAGAAATCATCAACGCTGCTGCTCCTCAGAAGAAATCAGCGACGTTGCTGCTGCTCGGAAGAAATCAGCTACGTTGCTGCTCCTCAGAAGAAATCAGCAACGTTGCTGCTCCTCAGAAGAAATCTCCAACGTTGCTGCTCCTCATATCGAAAAAATTAGCGACGTTGCTGCTCCTCAGAAGAAATCAGCGACGTTGCTACTCCTCAGAAGAAATCAACGAGTTGCTGCTCCTCAGAAGAAATCAGCGACGTTGCTGCTCCTCATATCGACAATATTAGCGACGTTGCTGCTCCTCAGAAGAAATCAGCAACATTGCTGCTCCTCAGAAGAAATCAGCAACATTGCTGCTCCTCAGAAGAAATCAGCAACATTGCTGCTCCTCAGAAGAAATCAGCAACATTGCTGCTCCTCAGAAGAAACCAGCGACGTTGCTGCTCCTCATATCGACAATATTAGCGACGTTGCTGCTCCTCAGAAGAAATCAGCAACATTGCTGCTCCTCAGAAGAAATCAGCAACATTACTGCTCCTCATATCGACAATATTAGCGACGTTCTGCTCCTCAGAAAAAATCAGCAACATTGCTGCTCCTCAGAAGAAATCAGCGACGTTGCTGCTGCTCAGAAGAAATCAACGACGTTGCTGCTCCTCAGAGGAAATCAGCAAGATTGCTGCTCCTCAGAAGAAATCATCAACGTCACTGCTCCTCAGAAGAAATCTCCAACGTTGCTGCTCCTCATATCGACAAAATAAGCGACGTTGCTGCTCCTCAGAAGAAATCTCCAACGTTGCTGCTCCTCAAAAGAAATCAGCGATGTTGCTGCTCCTCAGAAGAAATCAGCGACGTTGCTGCTCCTCAGAAGAAATCAGCGACGTTGCTGCTCCTCAGAAGAAATCAGCGACGTTGCTGCTCCTCAGAAGAAATCAGCAACATTGCTGCTCCTCAGAAGAAATCAGCGACGTTGCTGCTTCTCAGAAGAAATGTAAACGTTGCTGCTCCTCAGAAAAAATCAGCGACGTTGCTGCTCCTCAGAAGAAATCATCAACGCTGCTGCTCCTCAGAAGAAATCAGCGACGTTGCTGCTGCTCGGAAGAAATCAGCGACGTTGCTGCTCCTCAGAAGAAATCATCAACATTGCTGCTTCTCAGAAGAAATCTCCAACGTTGCTGCTCCTCATATCGACAAAATTAGCGACGTTGCTGCTCCTCATATCGACAATATTAGCGACGTTGCTGCTCCTCAGAAGAAATCAGCAACATTGCTGCTCCTCATATTGAAATATTACCGACATTGCTGCTCCTCAGAAGAAATCAGCGACGTTGCTGCTCCTCAGAAGAAATCAGCGACGTTGCTGCTGCTCAGAAGAAATCAGCGACGTTGCTGCTCCTCATATCGACAATATTAGCGACGTTGCTGCTCCTCAGAAGAAATCAGCAATATTACCGACATTGCTGCTCCTCAGAAGAATTCAGCGACGTTGCTGCTGCGCAGAAGAAATCAGCGACGTTGCTGCTGCGCAGAAGAAATCAGCGACGTTGCTGCTTCTCAGAAGAAATCAGCAACATTGGTGCTCCTCAGAAGAAATCATCAACGTTGCTGCTGCTCAGAAAAAATCAACGACGTTGCTGCTCCTCAGAGGAAATCAGCAACATTGGTGCTCCTCAGAAGAAATCATCAACGTCACTGCTCCTCAGAAGAAATCAACAACATTACTGCTCCTCAGAAGAAATCAGCGACGTTGCTGCTCCTCAGAAGAAATCAGCAACATTGCTGCTCCTCAGAAGAAATCATCAACGTTGCTGCTCCTCAGAAGAAATCAGCGACGTTGCTGCTGCTCAGAAGAAATCAACGACGTTGCTGCTCCTCAGAGGAAATCAGCAAGATTGCTGCTCCTCAGAAGAAATCATCAACGTCACTGCTCCTCAGATGAAATCTCCAACGTTGCTGCTCCTCATATCGACAAAATAAGCGACGTTGCTGCTCCTCAGAAGAAATCAGCAACATTGCTGCTCCTCAGAAGAAATCATCGACGTTGCTGCTGCGCAGAAGAAATCAGCGACGTTGCTGCTCCTCAGATGAAATGAGCGGCGTTGCTGCTTCTCAGAAAAAATCAGCAACTTTGTTGCTCCTCAGAAGAAATCAGCAACATTGCTGCTCCTCAGAAGAAATCTTCAACGTTGCTGCTTCTGATATCGACAAAATTAACGACGTTGCTGCTCCTCAGAAGAAATCTCCAACGTTGCTGCTTCTCAGAAGAAATCAGTGACGTTGCTGCTCCTCAGAAGAAATCAGCGACGTTGCTGCTCCTCAGAAGAAATCAGCGACGTTGCTGCTTCTCAGAAGAAATCAGCGAGTTGCTGCTCCTCAGAAGAAATCAGCGACGTTGCTGCTCCTCAGAAGAAATCAGCAACATTGCTGCTCCTCAGAAGAAATCAGCAACATTGCTGCTCCTGAGAAGAAATCAGCGACGTTGCTGCTTCTCAGAAAAAATCAGCAACATTGCTGCTCCTCAGAAGAAATCATCAATGTTGCTGCTTCTCAGAAGAAATCAGAAACATTGCTACTCCTCAGAAGAAATCAACAACATTGCTGCTCCTTAGAAGAAATCAGCGACGTTGCTGCTCCTCATATCGACAATATTAGCGACGTTGCTGCTCCTCAGAAGAAATCAGCGACGTTGCTGCTGCGCAGAAGAAATCAGCGACGTTGCAGCTCCTCAGAAGAAATCATCAACGTTGCTGCTCCTCAGAAGAAATCAGCGACGTTGCTGCTGCTCAGAAGAAATCAACGACGTTGCTGCTCCTCAGAGGAAATCAGCAACATTGCTGCTCCTCAGAAGAAATCATCAACGTCACTGCTCCTCAGAAGAAATCTCCAACGTTGCTGCTCCTCATATCGACAAAATAAGTGAGGTTGCTGCTCCTCAGAAGAAATCAGCGACGTTGCTGCTCCTCAGAAGAAATCAACGAGTTGCTGCTCCTCAGAAGAAATCAGCGACATTGCTGCTCCTCAGAAGAAATCAGCAACATTCTGCTCCTGAGAAGAAAGCAGCGACGTTGCTGCTTCTCAGAAAAAATCAGAAACATTGCTACTCCTCAGAGAAAATCAACAACATTGCTGCTCCTCAGAAGAAACCAGCGACGTTGCTGCTCCTCATATCGACAATATTAGCGACGTTGCTGCTCCTCAGAAGAAATCAGCAATATTGCTGCTCCTCAGAAGAAATATCCAACGTTCCTGCTCCTCGGAAGAAATCATCAGCGTTGCTGCTCCTCAGAAGAAATCAGCGACGTTGCTGCTCCTCAGATGAAATGAGCGGCGTTGCTGCTTCTCAGAAAAAATCAGCAACATTGCTGCTCCTCAGAAGAAATCAGCAACATTGCTGCTCCTCAGAAGAAATCAGCAACATTGCTGCTCCTCAGAAGAAATCAGCAACATTGCTGCTCCTCAGAAGAAATCAGCAACATTACTGCTCCTCAGAAGAAATCTCCAACGTTGCTGCTCATCAGAAGAAATCTCCAACGTTGCTGCTCCTCAGAAGAAATCAGCATCATTGCTGCTCCTCAGAAGAAATCTCCAACGTTGCTGCTCCTCAGAAGAAATCAGCATCATTGCTGCTCCTCAGAAGAAATTGCCAACGTTGCTGCTCCTCAGAAGAAATCACCAACGTTGCTGCTCCTCAGAAGAAAGCACCATCGTTGCTGCTCCTCAGAAGAAATCACCAACGTTGCTGCTCATCAGAACAAAACTCCAACGTTGCTGCTCCTCAGAAGAAATCACCAACGTCGCTGCTCCTCATATGGACAATATTAGCGACGTTGCTGCTCCTCAGAAGAAATCACCAAGGTTGCTGCTCCTCATATCGACAAAATTAGCGACGTTGCTGCTCCTCATATCGACAAAATTAGCGACGTTGCTGCTCCTCATATCGACAAAATTAGCGACGTTGCTGCTCCTCATATCGACAAAATTAGCGACGTTGCTGCTCCTCATATCAACAATATTAGCGACGTTGCTGCTCCTCATATCGACAAAATCATCAACGTTGCTGCTCCTCATATTCACAAAATTAGCGACGTTGCTGCTCCTCATATCGACAAAATTAGCGACGTTGCTGCTCCTCATATCGACAATATTAGCGACGTTGCTGCTCCTCATATCGACGAAATCAGTTGCGTTGCTGCTACAAGGAGGCAAGCCTTAAACCTGAATTCTCCATACGTCGACCAAGTTGATGACATTAGCAATGTTAAAAACGTGACACTTCTTGACGCTAGATAGACTGATATAAACTTTCATAGAAAGCTTTTCCTGAGAATGACTAGTTTCCGGGTTTGATTGCAACAGATATAGATCAATATAAGCTCAAATTAAGAAAGTCGAAGGCAAGGCTAGACTGCTGCACACAGATCTAGAATGTTATGTGTATATAAATTATTGGTATTCGATTTCAATATAATTATTCATTTTTTTCCCTCAAAAGTAACAGAAATCAAGTTTATCAAAGATCTAAGCTTAATGCTAGCCGGCATTTTCTCTGGCTTTTGGTCTATGCTACAGCTGCTGGGACAATCCCATAAACCGCCCAAAATTTCGGCCGTACATTTAGCGCACAAGAGCTTGGGAGACTATCCTAAACTGCGCTCTCCTCAAAGAAGGACCTTCTTTGGACAGGTGCCCTAAATTAGGCAGAAACTTTGTGTTGGGACTAATCAAGCGGACCATTTATGCTCAGAAAAGGGAATCAACCTGTGCAAAATGTTTTACTGAAGAGATCATGACCTTTGCTTTAACATGAAAGTTCGCCTCAACTTTCCTTCAATATCGGTCTCTAAATTGAATGTTCTAGTCTAACCATATCACTCCAGAAAGTTCATACTGTTTGAACAAGCATGTTCCGTCATCCTTCACTTTTTTGTGTTTTGTTTTGTTTTGGTTTGATTTAATTCTGGTATTTGGCCTATTTGTCAATAAGAACCTAAGCACAGAAAAGAAAATAAGTTTGTAATTCTTTCGTCTGTTGATAATTTCTAAAAGAGATCTTCGGCTTTTCTTAAATGTGAGCAGTAATGAATTCTGATGATATAAAGTGAAGAAATTCTTTGCAATGTTGCACTGCATAAAAAAATTCTTCTTTTTTTTTTTTTTTTGAATCCTGTAGCTATGAAGAATAATGAAGCAAAAGTTATTATTAGTTTTTCTAAGCATAGATTTCCTTTTGCATTACTATTTTAAAAGCTCAACTGAAAAGAAGATTTATGTTGTTAACATGCCAAGTTAACGGAAAATCTAATTGAAAAAAAGAAGATTTATGTTGTTAACATGCCAAGTTAACGGAAAATCTAATTGAAAAAAAGTAGATTTATGTTGTTAACATGCCAAGTTAACGGAAAATCTAATTGAAAAAAAGTAGATTTATGTTGTTAACATGCCAAGTTAACGGAAAATCTAATTGAAAAAAAGAAGATATTAACAAAGAAGTAAATTTTTAAAGAGCAAAGCGAACCTCAGAACAGATTAAAGTATTGAACGGTTTCGAATTTCACTGTGTTCTAAGATGGTTTATGTCTGTCGTCTACACTTTGAATTTAATACCTTAATCTAGTCTAATGGTTTTTCTCTGATCAGCTCATCTACATCAATTTTAATAAGTATTGATTTTCTCCCGTTTACAAGGTTTCTGTAAGCCTCAGTTTCGTCGCGACGTGTAAATATCTGCACTTCTGACTTAACTAAATTTCGCAAGTTACCTTCGCAGTTTCGTTTTTCTTTACTTGTTTGAACTTTTCGATGTGCATTTAGAGCAAAGTAATATTAATGATTATTTCCCCATATCGCTACAACAACAATTCCTAGGCACACATTATGTTCTACATATGCTACTTCCTTCGCTTCTCCTAGCACCACCACCTCTATTACTACTACTACTACTACTACTACTACTACTACTACTACTACTACTACTACTACTACTACTACTACTACTACTACTACTACTACTACTACTACTACTACTACTACTACTACTACTACTACTGCTGCTGCTACTACTACTACTACTACTACTACTACTACTACTACTACTACTACTACTACTACTACTACTACTACTACTACTACTACTACTGCTGCTGCTGCTGCTGCTGCTGCTGCTGCTACTACTACTACTACTACTACTACTACTACTACTACTACTACTATTTCTAGTTGCGAACACCGAACAATAAAAGATAAGTAGAGTGAAGCTCCAATATTTACAAAAACAAAACAAAACACGTAAACCTTTTGATTTACGCCTTCGTCTGACACAATAATAAGAATAAGAAGTAACATGAGGGTAATCACATGTAAATTTGAAAGAAAACTATAAAAATAAAAAAAAAAAATATTTAAAAGAGATATAAAGATCAACCAACTTGAATAATATAAAAGTACACGAAGAAAAAATATAACAAATATTTAAAAGAAAACAAATTCACGAAAAAAAAATCATTCAATGAGGGTAAAAAAAATTTTCAAAATTAATTCAGAGAGAATGAAAGTTAGAGAATAGCAGTACAAGAGAAAGAGAGAGAGAGAGAGAGAGAGAGAGAGAGAGAGAGAGAGAGAGAGAGAGAGAGAGAGAGAAAGGGGGGGGGAATAGGAAAAAAATTTAAAAAAAAACAAGGCCAATAGTTTAAAGGAAATCTCTTGAACAAATTTCTGGAAAAACCATTTTTACACTAATTAAATAATTTTATAACAATAGCTATAAAATATATGCTTTCCAGAGTATATGAAATTATGTTTTAGGGACTTATCTGTTTGCTGCAAACTTCAAGCTTGGAAACCAAGTTTAGGTTTGCACTTTCGCAATGGAAAGGTGCCATCGAATGCAAATCAGGTGATGGATAAAAAAAAAGATCCACACTTTCGGAAACGGCTTACTTTGCGAGTCCAAAGAGGGAAAAAAATTAACTGTATCAAAAAAACATACCGATAAAAATGGTTTTAAGAAATGCCTTAAACCAGTTACAGATCTTACAGATCTTCAAACCTGGTAGTTTTTTGAAACGATGTGCTAGATATTTATTCCTCTCGGGAGAAAGAGGAAGAGAGAGAGAGAGAGAGAGAGAGAGGAGACAGGATGGGAGGGAGAAAGAGAGATTGAATTAAAATCATACAATTTAAAAATAATCAAATAATCAACTGAAAAATCTGCATAAGATCAGCAGAAAATCGTCTCCCCCACCCACCTATCCATCCCTAACCTGTTCTTTAACCAAAAAATCGATATGCTAACTAGTATTTGCCAATCTTTACATGGAAATATCACAAGTTTAGAGTTTTAATTAAAAAGAATTGTTGAGTTTTTTTTAATTCTGACATGCAGAGAAATTTATAAGATTTCCTATAGATTTCTGTGCGGTGTATTCAATCATTATTTATTACTGCTAGTTATCACATACTCGGGCTATGAAGATTTTGTCGACAAACAGACAATATAAACGATTTAGAGGTGCTAGTAGTGCGTGCCCATGTCTCTGCTGAGCCGTATTTCTGGGGCAATAACCGTCCATCCCAGAAGGCAGAGACTGAGAGAGCAAGCAAACAAAAGCGACTCCTCGTGGCGGCAGTTCATCTGTTCATTGCTAGCTGGGTGTCTCCAAGCACGACCGCATGTGACTGCATGCAGGATGGTGGAAAAAGGCGGGGGGGGGGGGGGGGGGAATAGAGGGGAGGTTCATATTTGTGCAAGGTCTGACCGAAGGCGAGCAGGTATTGTGTAAAAAGCTTTGCCTCAACAAGGAAGTTTATAGAGTCAAGGCTTCAGAGCAGTCAGTTTCTGGACATTGATCTCTTGTTCTTACAGTTTATAGAGTCGTGGCTTCAGAGCAGTCAGTTTCTGCACATTGATCTCTTGTTCTTACAGTTTATAGAGTCGTGGCTTCAGAACAGTCAGTTTCTGCACATTGAACTTGTTCTTACATGTATTTTTTTGTGCTGATAAATATCCACTCTAGGCGCACACAGTTGACCCATCGAATTATTCTACGAACATCAAATGTGTTTCCATCTAATTATGACAGGAGTGGAATTAAAACAATAACAAGGATATTAATAATAATAATAATAATAATAATAATAATAATAATAATAATAATAATAATAATAATAATAATAATAATAATAATAATAATAATAATAATAATAATAATAATAATAATAATAATAATAATAATAATAATAATAATAATAATAATATAAGAAGAAGAAGAAGAAGAAGAAGAAGAAGAAGAAGAAGAAGAAGAAGAAGAAGAAGAAGAAGAAGAAGAAGAAGAAGAAGAAGAAGAAGAAGAAGAAGAAGGAGGAGGAGGAGGAGGAGGAGGAGGAGGAGGAGGAGGAGGAGGAGGAGGAGGAGGAGGAGAAGAAGAAGAAGAAGAAGAAGAAGAAGAAGAAGAAGAAGAAGAAGAAGAAGAAGAAGAAGAAGAAGAATTTAAAAAAAAAATAACAATAATAATAATAATAATAATAATAATAATTATAATAATAATAATAATTATTATTATTATTATTATTTTTATTATTATTATTATTATTATTATTATTATTATTATTATTATTATTATTATTATTATTATTATTATTATTATTATTATTATTATTATTATTATTATAGCAACAATAACAACGAAAACATTAATAACCATAAGAACAACATCAACAACAAGAAAAACATTAATGAAGAGAATGGCGTTGATGATGATGGTGACGGTAAGTAGTGTTATGTAATGAATAATTTGTAATACTTATTTATATGATATAAAGTTATAATGGATGTTATAGGAGTGTTAATGAAAAAATCTCTAAGTTTCTTTTCTGATGAAAGCAGGGCAATAGATTTTTTAATTGGTCTCTGTCAGTTCCTAGAATTGATATCCCTCTATTGAAGAATACATGCAGATATTTACGTTTCTTTAGCCTCTCTCAGGTTCTTGTCCTGGACACGTGGTGACGAGCATTTTATTGCCGGTGGTTTACAAGCTTAGTTGCATTACAGAGTATTTGGATTGAGTTGAGTCTTGTTTTTAAACATCCAGTGGCACTCTCTCAGATTTCTTGGAAATCATTTTCACAAACCAAGTTGCATGACGTGGGTTGAGTTGAGTCTATTTTTTCAACATATATGATCTAGTGGCACTCTCTCACATTTCTTGGGAACGGTTTTCACAAGCATAGTTGGATTATTTGGATTGAGTTGAGTCTTGTTTTTAAACATCCAGTGGCACTATCTCAGATTTCTTGGAAATCGTTTTCACAACCCTAGTTGCCTTACGTGGGTTGAGTTGAGTCTATTCTTTGAACATATATGATCTAGTGGCACTCTCTCACATTTCTTGGAAACGGTTTTCACAAGCCTAGTTGCATTATTTGGATTGAGTTGTGTCTTGATTTTAAATATCTCAGATTTCTTGGGAATTGTTTTCAAACGCCTAGTTGCATTATTTGGATGAGTTGAGTCTTGTTTTTAAACATTTAGTGGTACTATTTCAGATTTCTTGGGAATTGTTTTAAATTGCCTAGTTGCATGATTTGGATTGAGTCTTGTTTTTAAACATCCAGTGGCACTATCTCAGATTTCTTGGGAATTGTTTTCACAAACCTAGTTGCATTATAATATTGGATTGAGTTAGGCCTTGTTTTTAAATATCTAATGGGAATATCTCAGATTTGTTGTGAATTTTTTTCACAAGCCTAGTTGCATTATAATATTGGATTGAGTTAGGCCTTGTGTTTAAATATCTAATGGAACTATCTCAGATTTGTTGGGAATTGTTTTGACAAGCCTATTTGCATTATTTGGATGAGTTGAGTCTTGTTTTCAAACATCAAGTGGCATTTCCTGAGAATTTAAAAAAAAATTTTTTGGAAGGTTTTGATCTTGTTTTGACAAACCTAGTTGAATTGGTTTGTTATGTTGAGTCTTGTTTTCAAAAGTCTAGCGATATTATTTTAAATTTGTATTCTTTTGGGTTTTTTTCAGCTTCCAGCTCGTTTAATATGTGGTCTCATAGTACAATATTTAGGGTTTTTGCATGGCATTCACCCCAAGACTTCACTCTGTGGCAAGTTTTTAACTAAACTGTTGCTAGCAATGGAGCGGCTGATGGTCACGTGCTCGCCCGAACAACGCAGTAAAGACTGACAGCGTTCCATGACAATATTGTTATTGTTAGACACTGTGTGCTGTGAGATAAACGAGCGCAGAAGTCGGAGAGAGAGAGAGAGAGAGAGAGAGAGAGAGAGAGAGAGAGAGAGAGAGAGAGAGAGAGAGAGAGAGAAAGTGTGTGTGTGTGTGTATCTATGGTAACAGTATTAGGTTACGAGGAAAGAAAAACCTTATGTTGGGAACTCTTGAATCCAACAGAGCGGTCCCAGAAGCACAAGTGTAACACAAACAGCATCGCACCAGAGGTCAGCCATCTTATCTGGTTATCCATCTGACTTGGCACCCAACAGATTTGAACATGTTTTAGCACTATAAGTTTGTTGTCTTTGTAACGGTACGGCCTCTCTGGCATGTAATGTTTACCTTAATTAGCATTGAATCCTGGCATGGCTAGAAAATCTGGCAATTCCTAAGTTAGATAATAAAGATGGCGATCCCGATGTACCAAACAAATCCAGCGTGCTCTACCTTGAATTATATGTTTTCGTGACTTTGTGGTTGTCTACGTAAATAAGAATAAGTCTTAACCACAAAGCATCACTACATGGTGTCAGAATAAAACTTGACTACCTGGAAATCTCGAGATCTATTCACTTAAAGTTAAGAGAGGTCTTGTGATGGCTTTCAAACCACCAACACCATTCAACTTTCACGAGCCAGCGGAATGGTCAGCTTGGCGCTCGAGATTTCAACATTTTAGACTTGCGTCTAAACTATCTAAAGAAGAACAAGAGGTACAAGTAAGTGCTTTACTGCACTCTATGGGTCCCGAAGCAGAGAGGATCTACAGCACATTTGAGCTGGCAGAGGGTGATAGGACATTTGACACAGTTCTATCCAAATTTGATAAACATTTTATCCCTCAGAGGAATATTATTCATCTCAGAGCACAGTTCCATCGTAGAGAGCAGCAATCCAAAGAAACTATTGAAGAATATATAAGAGCTCTATATGAACTTTCGGAGCATGCAAACTTCCCAAACAAAGAAGACTGCATAAGGGATCGATTTGTACTCGGAGTGAGGGACAAAGAACTCTCGGAGAAGTTGCAGTTAAAGGCAGATCTGAGTCTTAAAGAGGCAATCACAACTGCAAGGCAGTACGAAACTGTCAAACACGAATTAAGTGAACAGAGAGATCAGGCTCAACCTGCTGACTTGAACAGAGTCCAGAGAAACAAGCCTACTAGCTACAATAGACCTGGCTCGAGCTCGCATCCAAACACCAAAAGCACTACAAGAAGCACATCACAACATGGCGGATCACAGCAGAGGACGAACTGTGGTAAATGTGGTAAGAATCACCACTACGGAAAGTGCCCAGCTTTCGGAAAAGAATGTCACAAATGTGGCAGACGAAACCATTTCGCCAAATTATGTAGATCAAAAACAAGAGCCAGGGCAGATCAGATACAAGAGGAGTTTGGATATCAAGAAGGAACAAGAGAAGTGAACGTAGACAATAATGAGTTCTTCATCGACTCCATCAGAGACACAACTTCAGCTCCATGGAGAGTTGATCTAAAATTAGAAGGATCGACTGTGAGCTTTAAGATTGACACAGGTGCTGACGTCAACGTGTTAATCGAATCATCATGGAAATCACTGCCTCTAAAGCCAAGACTCCATCCGGCGAGAAATGTTCATTTGTCAAGTCCTGGGGGAAAGCTGGATATCAAAGGAAAATTTATATCCAAGATCAACAAACAGACGGCAACGTTTTATGTTGTGAACAACGATGTTGAATGTCTTCTCAGCAGAGACACATCAACTGCGTTAGGTCTGGTAAAAAGGCTACACAGCATCAATGCATTCAGTGCAGTGAAGTGCCAACCAGTAAAGATCAAATTGAAAGAAGGCACTACACCTTACAACCTAGCGACTTCCAGACGAGTTCCAATCCCTCTACAAGAGAGAGTGAAGAAAGAACTACAAAGAATGAAAGACCTTGATGTCATCGAAGACATAACTGAACCAACAGATTGGGTCTCACCTATGGTTCCAGTGGTGAAGAAAAATGGTGACATACGCATTTGTGTCGATTTGAAAAAGCTAAACAAGGCAGTGCAAAGAGAAAGATATGTAATTCCTTCTTTTGAAGAGATAGTCCACAAGCTGAAAGGTTCAACAATATTTTCAAAGCTTGATGCACAATCAGGATTTTGGCAGATTCCTTTGGATCCAGAAACAGCTAAGCTCACCACCTTCATAACGCCCTTTGGGAGATACTTCATGAAAAGACTTCCATTTGGTATCAGCTCTGCCCCTGAAATTTTCATGAGAATTGTGTCAGGAATTTTGGAAGGAATTGACGGAGTGGTATGCTACTTTGACGATATACTCTGTCACTCAAAATCACCAGAGGACCATGAAAAGCTCTTAGAATTGGTACACAAGAGACTGAAGGATGCAAGCTTTCAGTTGAACACTGCAAAGTGCGAGTACAAAAAGTCAGAAATCACATTTCTGGGTCACGTTGTCTCAGCAGAAGGATGCCGCCCAGATCCCATGAAAATCGAAGCCATTCAAGGTTTGCCAGCACCATCTGATATATCTGCACTCAGACGCTATCTAGGCATGGTAAACTATCTAGGGAAATACCTACCTCATCTTTCGACAATTTTGAGGCCTCTACATGAACTTCTGTCCAAGGACACAGCTTGGATGTGGGGACCTCCACAGAGAACAGCCTTCAACAAAGTCAAAGAACTGCTCATCAAACCACCAGTTTTGGCTTACTTCGACCCAAAGAAGCCGACGGTCGTGGAAGCTGATAGCTCATCCTATGGGCTTGGAGGTTGTCTCCTACAAGAACATGAGGAGGGACTTAGACCTGTCGCCTTTTGCTCTAGGTCATTATCCAACACAGAGCAGCGTTACGCAAGGAATGTCTTGCCTCAGTATGGGCCTGTGAGCGTTTTGACAGATATCTCATGGGACTAGACAGCTTCACACTCTACAGTGATCACAAGCCACTGATTCCACTTATCAATTCAAAAGACTTGTCAGAAACTCCACTCAGATGTCAAAGGATGCTGATTCGCCTGCTGCGATACAAGCCTGTTGCAATACACCAGCCAGGCAAGATGATGGTTACGTCAGACACACTGTCTCGCAGCCCCGCCGCCTGTTCTCAGGAAACTTCCAATCTTCATGAAGACGTACGCTTCCATGTGTCGATGGTAACCTTGTCGGGGCCAGTTTCGGGTGGAAAACTGAGACAACTTAAAGAAGAGACACAGCAAGATGTGAGCCTGAGAACAGCCATCAACTACACTGTGATGGGATGGCCTACGTACAAACAAGATGTCATGCTAGCGGCAAGAGACCTCTTTGACTTTAGAAATGAATTAAGTCTTTATGGTGGACTTTTGCTAAGGGGAGACAAAATTTTCATTCCATACTCCATGAGAAAAGAAATATTGGACCGTATACACGATGGACACCTTGGCATTACCAAATGCAGAGAACGTGCAAACCAAGGTGTGTGGTGGCCCAAACTTTCCAAACAAATTCAAGATCGTGTGGCGATGTGTAAATTATGCATGCAGAAGAAGCCTGCACAACAAAGTGAGCCTCTGCTCCCTTCAACACTGCCTGATCGTCCGTTCCAGAGAATAGGAGTAGACCTATGCGAATTAAAAGGAAAGCACTTTCTAGTCTCAGTCGACTACTTTTCAAGATATATTGACATTTTACCTCTCCAGTCCCTAACATCAGGTGCAGTCATAAATAAGATGAAGCAAATATTCTCACAACATGGCATTGCGGAGACTAATATCCGACAATGGCCCTCAATTTGCGGCTAAAGAATTCCAACAGTTTGCCGAGGAATTGAACTTCCACCACGCCACAAGCAGCCCTCACTATCCCCAGGCAAACGGGGAGGCGGAAAGAGCCGTGCGCTCAGCCAAAGAATTTCTACGCCAAAATGACCCACACTTGGCATTGCTCACTTACCGAGCTACTCCACTTCCTGCACTAGGAGTGAGTCCCGCAGAACTCGCCTATGGTTGTCGACAACGAACAACCTTGCCAGCTGTCCCACAGACGCTTTCACCTCGCCCTGTAAACCACGATCTCATCCGAAACCGCGACATGGCAAACAAAGCGTTACAGAAGAAATATTTCGACAGAAAAACATGTCACCTGCCAGATCTCGAGCCTGGCGATCAAGTCCTCCTGAAGAAAGAAGAAGGTGAAAAAGGTTGGAACCAGCCAGGCGAAGTTGTAGGACAATGTGCACCTCGCTCCTACATCATAAGTACTCCTGATGGACAGCTGATCCCCAACAGAAAACACCTCATGCTGCAGAAGAACCCGCACAAGAACCATCCAGAGTGTGGACTTCAGACAGCACCTGTACCGCAAGAACCTGCTCCACCAATACCGTGGCCGGTGCAGAGTCCACGACAGATTCCTGTGATTCGACCAGCCTCGCCTGTTGAGCCTTCTCATCAGCCCGAGCTGTCTTCATCGTCACCAGTGTCTGCGAAGATGCCAGCTGAGAAGTCAACTCAACCATATTGTACCAGATCTGGTAGGGCTGTCGTTAAGCCTATCAGATATCAGTGATTGTGTTAACCTCCTCGTCGTGAAGACTTGGGGTAGGTTGCCCAGGCAACGGTTAGGTTGTGTGTTTCTGAGCTCGAGGATAGAGAGCTCCCAAGAAATGTGTAATTCTTATGCTCGAGGATAGAGCGTTTTCAAGTTATGTCTAATTAATAAGTTTGTTACAGTTAGTTATCTTAAAAGTCTCACCACTAGCAGAATACGTAATTGTCGTCACTTTAGTTCGAGGACAGAACTTGCATCGGGTCTTAATCTATCTTATACTTCTGCAAAAACTGATACCGGTACACTGTGTCAAGAACAATCAAAATGTTTCTTAATTAATACGCCTACATGATTAACATTTTCTCAAGACTAGAGCCTCCTGATTCTAATGATATTAATTTTCTTTCAAGACATTTGGCTTCATGTTTTAGGGAATAATTTACTAAGAACCTTGGACACTCTTAGCTATAAATGACAATTATATTCCTAAGCATAGCAATTCAGATGTAACTCAAATACTATATTATAAATGTTATGGTATCTTCTGATCTAAAGTACATGTATGTAATTATAAGAAACAATAAACAATAATGGCATTAAGTTAAATTTAACTATACGGATCATAGAATCTAGTAAAAATAATTGGCTGTAAACTAAGGTATTTAATTGGCACATATACTGTATGCAATGCATTAATGTTACATTATTTCCTTGTTCATGTAGATATGGGTTTAAAGACTAAAAGGGGAAGGTGTAACGGTATGGCCTCTCTGGCGTGTAATGTTTACCTTAATTAGCATTGAATGCTGGCATGGCTAGAAAATCTGGCAATTCCTAAGTTAGATAATAAAGATTGCGATCCCGATGTAACAAACAAATCCAGCGTGCTCTACCTTGAATTATATGTGTTCGTGACTTTGTGGTTGTCTACGTAAATAAGAAT
>JAWDGP010003267.1:0-29712 GCA_033675545.1 Elysia crispata | reverse complement strand
AGTCAGCCGGTCCACGATCAGCTCGTGATGTAGGAACAGCTTGACCCTGAGCAACACTGCTCTAGATCTTCACAACAGGAACAGCTTGACCATGAGCAACACTGGCCTAGATCTAGATCTAGAGGGATATAAAACTACTAGAACTAACAGCAGCTTGGTGTGTTTGTGGTTTCAAACGACAAATTTAACAATTGTGGCTAAGTTTAAATGTTCATTTACATGAGGTAGATCAGTGATGGATTATGTTCTTTTCTGATTGGTTTTAATTACTATAGTAAAAGGTGCATGTATGATTAGGCTAGATCTACGTTGGAATCAACAGAAAAAAAAGATCTTCCCTCGTTTTATACAGCGTTGTGGATTGCTTTGCATCGAGGCAATCTGATCATTCCAAAACATAAATTTACATTATAATGACCTATTTCACTAGAAGAAATTAGTTATTTCGTAAAAACCCAAGCAATTGGAGAAACTTCTAAACACATCGTGTAGATACAAACACAAAGTGCAATGACAAGTTTACCCTCTTTGCTTAACATTCCGCAGCCGACATTCGTAGCTGCCCAGTTTTATTATTAGTATGCTACTTCTCTAAAAAGTTTGAGGTTTATTATTCTTATTCACCTGTATAAATTAGAGTGAGATTAGATGGTAGTTTGAGAAAGCCATGTTTGATTCGAAAGCCGACCTAAATTAAAGTTAAGAATGCCTCATAGACAGCAAAAGTCCCCACGTTTTAAGACAGTCGCGCTTTGAAATCGAGACTGAAAACTCAAATTACAAGACCCACACAAAAAATACATAATCATTTAAGATAAGATCAGATCCCTAAAGCGTTTCAAAACATATCTCGCATGACTCGAGTCCCTCTTGTCTGGAGCATCATCTGTGTGATCGGTTCAGGCCACAAATTAAGGAAAAACGGACAGATACACAAACAGGCCCTTCGGGGTGTCCCGGGTATTTTCGTAATTTCCTGGAGCCGCCATAACTATTTTGGTCAATGAGGGTGGAAACTTTACTTATCCTGTGTTATAAACAATAGTGTTCTGGTGGAACATTGTGTTGAAAAGTGTCGTAAAATATTATTTTCAGCATAATTGTACATCTTTAAAAACTTAGCAAACATTTTTTAAAAAGTACTACTCTTTTCAAGGTTAATCTACATTAGAAATAGGATCTAATCTAGAAGTATATATATATATATATATATATATATATATATATATATATATATATATATATATATATATATATTGGATGCACGATGTGATGCAAACTTTTTTGGTTTTTCTTCTGTTCCGAAAATTGTTCGAGGTACTGAATTTCTTACAGTAAATGTTGTTTTATTTTTCTGCTTATTCTTTCAAAGTTAGAAAAGGTTTGGAGTAAAAAATAACAAAAATAAAAATATATAAACATGATTTATTGGCAGAATATTCTGTGCTTAAAATAATGTGAGGGTTTGTCTTCGTTTTAGTTAATCATACTCTTCTACCAATGGTTTTAAAATTTCAATATATGTAGGTCTATATACAAAAATTAGATGATTGATCTGACAAAAGCTATCTACGATATCGTGCCTCTAATGAAACGGACAGACTAGGCCTTGATTACTCTGGCTTCGCTGAATAATTACATGTATTGTATTAAGAATATACTTCGTAAATCTTTAAATCTAAATCTAGCACTAGTAGTCTTAAGTAAACGGCACAATAGTCACTGCTTCGGGCGTTTTAATCAGACGTACTCGATCTAGATCTAGCTTGATCTAAGTCTAGATATGTATGGTACACCTTTTGGAGTCACGTATTTAAATACATCTACAGAGTAAGTTTATGGATGTCTCATATAATTTTAGTGATTTATTTTTAAATTATGATAATGAAAAATGGCAGTTTGAGTGATTTCTCACGGCCTCAGCCCATAGCGGGGAGGAGCCGATTGCAGGCCGAAATTTAGTTAAAACTGTCTTAGTTGCACTATTTTTATGTATTGAGAAACATAAAAATTTGTTGGCTTAAATCTCAGTAGAAAATTAACCACGTAAGTTATAAATTTGTATACATAATCCAGGAAAAATGCTGGTACGGTGCTCTTTTTTATGCTCGTTGTCATGGAAAGGAAGTTTGTTGTGACCAAAAATAATATGCCGCACGACCCTAGCAACCACTGAAACGAAAGGACAAAAAAGTTGAAGTTTTTGCTCAGTCTGGACATCTGCGTGTCCTCATTAACCTGTGGTTTAGGCTGCCATCACAGCTTTCAGTAGTCTTAACATCTAGATTCTAGTGCAAATCGAAATTTCCACGCTCTTTATTTTTTTTTTTTAATTATTATTTGCGTTTGTAATTATCTTTTATAGCGTGCATTTATTCAGTGCTACTAAAAGACTATATATACTTATAAAGAACCTTACATCTGTTCCTTAAATATAGCTTGACTACTAATTACAAAAGGTAGTAAAACCAAATGACACAATGCTATTTTTTCTCCGCTTTAGGAAAAAAACCCCACTATTTCTTGGAATAAAGTTCTTGTCTGGAAGGTGAAGCTGCAAACAACCCGATCACTCCTTCTTTCCTCGGCCTCAGGTCATTTTGCCCGCCTATGCTCCGCTAAAATCTAGATTGATTTTGATTACAAGATCAAACAGTTCAAGGCTACCAGCTACTAAGATAGGACTGTGGGAACTATTGCGATCTCTCAGCCTCAATACATTGGGATGATCGCAGTGATACTCTAACTAAATGACGTACACATGCATCTCTTAGTGGGACTGGTTCGATATCAAAGGAATATGACCAGCCTATAATCAGTATATTAAAGTGAAACACACTTAGTCTTTAACGTTCGTCATAGTGACCTTGCTTTCTCGTTTTCCGGTCCAGAAATTTTTTATAAACTTTGACATTTTGCAAGATACTGTAGTGACAGTAGCCACTTCTCTTGACTGACTCTTCAGACAGTAGAATAGTCTAGGCCTACTTCCTTTTTTGACAATAACTCAGCTCTCTCTCTCAGTGACTACGAGGAACTCACGACACAAGACATCAACTCGATCTAGGACTTCTGTTTTTCTCAAGCCTTGTTAATTTTGTGACAAATTAAAAGTTACATGTACGAGAGAACATAGTTGTTCTTACTTTTGTTCGTTACTAAATTGGTGACCCCGATTTTGAACTCGCTAGTAACCATATAGATCTAGATCTACTTCGGCCTTCGACTTCAATTTAATAGATCTACATTCTAGGTCGCTATCTTGACCTAATCTACCTTCGCTAAATCTGCCTTTGCACTAACAATAACAAGATCAAACCAACACCATGTCTCACCAGCCCGTTGAGCCAACGCAATCTCTACTTGCAGCTCTCGCGACCCAGTTACAAAGATTACAAACCGGAGAGATCGCAGCAGTTTCAGTTAAATTGCCCGAGTTCTGGGCGACATCGCCAGAAATATGGTTCGCCAGAATAGAAGCGCAGTTTAGCATTAAAAACATTACGCAAGATACCACTAAGTATGATTATGTGGTCAGTGCCCTCGACTTCAAAACAGCAGAGGAGGTTCACGATGTTTTAGTTAACCCACCTCAAACGGACAAATACCACAGTTTGAAGTGTGCCTTGATCAAGGCGTTCGGCAAATCCCAAACGCAGCGTGATTACGAACTCTTAAACCTTAATGGGTTAGGGGATAGAAAGCCAACAGCTTTATTGCGTAAGATCAACGCCCTAAACGATGATCCACAGATGCTGAAAAGGGCACTGTTCCTGTCGAATCTTCCTGCCGATGTCCGTACTATTATCTCACGGCAGGAATTTTCGGACTTGGACAAACTAGCAGAAGCTGCTGATCGGGTTTGGGAGGCACGGTCTTCGGGTATACAGCACATCAGCCAAACGACAAACGAAACCACCCCTGATTGCGTCGAGTCTATCCAGAGCAACAGGCGCCTTAATCCACGCCGCACTGGGCCCAGCGCCGCACCCTCACCTGCACCAGTATGTTTTTATCATACACGGTTCGGCCCAGGAGCAAGAAAATGCCAACCAGGGTGTAAGTTCGCCTCTCTGCTGTCGGGAAACGACAAAGACAGCCGCTAAGCGTGGCAGCAGCTGGCTCTCTTCAGTCTAACACGCTGTCAGTAGAGGACAGGAAATCTGGCCTATCATACCTCGTCGACACAGGGGCTGAGGTATCTGTATACCCCGCCTCTGCACAAGATTGGCGCACGCTTCAACCTTCCAACACTCTCTCCGTCGCTAATGGAACGTCCATCCGCACATGGGGAAAGCGCACACTTTCTTTAGTGTTAGATTCAAAGAGACAATACACACACCAGTTCTACCTCGCCGATGTTACTAGACCTATATTTGGCGTAGATTTCTTCACTGCCAATGGCCTGGCAATTGACCTTCGGGGCAAGCGTCTTCTCTCACTTGACAATGTCTCTTTCCTACTCAAAGAAAGTCAGTCTTCTCCTACACTCGCGGGGTTATGTACACACCCTCCAAACGAGTATGCAGAGTTCCCCGAGCTCCTTACACCACATTTCAACAATCCCTTCAACAAGCATGGTGTAGAGCACCACATCGTCACCCACGGCCCGCCCACACATGCCCATGCTAGACGGCTCGATAAAGACAAACTGTCTGCTGCTAAAGCAGAGTTCTTAAAGATGGAAGAAATGGGCATTGTTCGCCGCTCTAAATCACCCTGGTCTTCACCCCTCCACGTTGTCCCCAAATCTGATGGGACATGGCGACCTTGTGGCGACTACAGGTGTCTCAACGCATCGACTGAAGACGACCGCTACCCATTACCGCATATCCAAGATTTTACCAACCACCTTGCCGGTTGCTCTATCTTCTCTAAGATCGACTTGATTAGAGGCTACCATCAAATCCCCATGGCTACCTCTTCTACACCAAAGACAGCTGTGGTGACAACCTTTGGACTCTGGGAATTTCTCCGTATGCCATTTGGGTTAAAGAACGCTGCCCAATCTTTCCAACGCCTGATGGATGGAGTACTGCGCGACGTTTCTTTCGCGTTTGCATACCTTGATGACATACTGGTCGCAAGTCACTCTGCCAAGGAACACATTCAAAACCTTCAGCAACTTTTCAAACTCTTGTCTACAAATGGCTTGTCATAAACAAGACCAAATGTGTTTTTGGCGCGAAAGAACTTGATTTCCTAGGCCACCACGTCAGCTCCACAGGAATCACCCCACTACCTGACCGGATATCCGCCCTGCAAGAAAGCAAACCACCTACCGATCGCACCAGTCTACAGAGATTCTTGGGAATGGTGAACTATTACCACCGTTTTCTCCATGGCATTGCCGCTACTCTCGCACCCCTTCATGCCCAAGCAAGCGGCAAAGGACAAAAGATTGACTGGTCCAAAGAGTGCCAAGAAGCATTTGACAAGACCAAAGAAATGCTCAGTAAGGCAGTGCTCTTACACCATCCACGGTCAGATGCTGTTACTAGCCTTACTGTCGATGCGTCGAACACAGCGATCGGCGGCCAACTCGAACAGCGACACGGCCGTCTTTGGGTTCCCCTTGCTTTTTTCTCCAGGAAATTGTCTGAGGCAGAACAGAAATATAGTGCTTTTGATAGAGAACTTTTGGGTCTTACGCTGCTGTCAAACACTTTAGACATTTTTTAGAGGGCCGCCCCTTCATTATTTTCACGGACCATAAACCCCTTACAACGGTCTTGAGCAGTCACAGTGATCGTTCTCCACGACAAACAAGACATCTGTCTTTCATCTCAGAATTTACCTCTGATATTCGTCACATCAAAGGAAAGTTCAATGTGGTTGCCGACGCACTGTCAAGAATAAACAGTGTTGAAAAGGATGATCAGCATAAAGAAGGTATCAATTTTGAAAAATTGGCACAGGCCCAAGAAGCTTCAGATGAAATGGCCTCCTACCATACTGCCACGACGGGTCTAGTACTGAGAGACATTGACATTGGCCCATCAACGCTCCTCTGCGACATATCCATGGAAAAACCCAGGCCGGTATTACCGACCTCCTGGACCCATTCCATCTTCAACAAGATCCACGGCCTGTCGCACACTGGCGTCAAACCAACACAAAAGGCGATAGCACAACGCTTCGTATGGAATGGAATGAAGCGTGACATTCGCAGGTGGTGCAAGGAATGCCCCGATTGCCAGGCCTCTAAGGTCCACCGTCATACACGTTCCCCACTCGTTGAGCGCCAGCCCCCTTCTGATAGGTTTCGCAGTCTTCATGTGGATCTGGTGGGGCCCCTACCAGAAAGTCATGGAATGACCTACCTTTTTACTATCATCGACCGTTTCACGAGATGGCCCGAGGCTATTCCCCTTCCTGACGCCCATGCTTCTACATGCGCTTCTGCTCTTCTCCACCACTGGGTTGCAAGATTTGGTGTACCAGAAGACATCGTTTCCGACCGTGGCAGACAATTTACCTCCAACCTCTGGAGTGAGCTAAACAAACTGTTGGGCATAGATACCAATACAACCACCGCTTACCATCCACAGGCCAATGGGATGGTCGAACGCCTCAGCCGACAACTCAAAGCAGCCCTCAAAGCCCGTACTACTGGCCCAGATTGGTTCGATCAGCTTCCGATGGTTCTATTAGGCATCCGCTCATCTTGGAGAGTTGATCCTGATTGCTCACCCGCTGAACTTGTGTACGGCACAACTCTACGTATACCGGGCGAGTTTCTCCAACCATGTGACACTAGTACAAAAACACCTGACATAACGTTTTTGAGAAATCTTCAACAAACCATGCACTCCATCCAACCACCTGCCCCAAAATTCCACGGAAATCAAACCTCTTATGTGCCCTCTACTTTGGCTACAGCAAAGTATGTTTATGTAAGGAAAGACTCGCACAAACACCCCCTCCAACGCCCCTATGACGGCCCATTTCGCGTCGTCAACAAAAGTGACAAATACTTCACCCTGGAAATCAAAGGGCGACCAGAGACTGTATCTATTGATCGCCTTAAGACAGCTTACGTGACCCCCTTGACCATCGAGGAGAACAAGGAAGTGCTCATCTCCCCTAAATCAATTTTGACAGACAATCCTAAACCCACCCCCGTTACACCACTTGCACTTTCCCCACCAAAAGATGGACACATAAAGACTACGCGCGCTGGCAGAATTTCACGTGTCCCCTCAAGGTTCTGCTGACGGCATGCTGGATCGCTCCGACACATGAACTGTATTCCGCTGGGAGGGGGGTTATGTAGTGACAGTAGCCACTTCTCTTGACTGACTCTTCAGACAGTAGAATAGTCTAGGCCTACTTCCTTTTTTGACAATAACTCAGCTCTCTCTCAGTGACTACGAGGAACTCACGACACAAGACATCAACTCGATCTAGGACTTCTGTTTTTCTCAAGCCTTGTTAATTTTGTGACAAATTAAAAGTTACATGTACGAGAGAACATAGTTGTTCTTACTTTTGTTCGTTACTAAAATACCAACGTCACCACATTTTTTTTATTCGATTTCAAGGTAATACGTTTTCAAATTTCTTCGGGCTTCTTAGTTAGCAATGCGAAGTGAAGTATGAATTTTTTTCCTTCTCGAGTTTGAATCGTGTGTGCTTTTTAAGATCTTTTGTGATCAATCCAATGCGTTACATAAGAATGATTATTTTTTATATCTAATAAGTCCGTTCAGAAAAATTACGAAAAGACGTAACACTTTACACTTTCTCCATTTTATCTTTACAGAAAGAGTATTATCAAACCACATTAAATTTACCGTATCTCAGAAAAGACATGTCAAATATTTCTTTCTCCGCATTGAAACACAAAATTTATTGCACAGCAACGACAAAATATTGACCATGTATTTCAACAACTTAAAAATGTAGTCAGAATAAAAAGTATTAAAAGATGACACTGGCAGTCCTTTATTTAAAAGCAAGAACTGTTAGAAGTGCTGCATACTTATGTGTTATAATCGTGAAGGAATGTACCATTATTGTTATAATAATAATAATAATAATAATAATAATAATAATAATAATAATAATAATAATAATAATTATTATTATTATTATTATTATTATTATTATTATTATTATTATTTTCGATAATTGGGGCATTCATTTGTTTTTTACAAGATCTGATATATAAAACATTTAAAAGATGAATGCTGCCTAACTCATTCCTTTAGTTAGCGGACCAGATTACAAAAGTTACTAACATTTTCATTATTATACCAAGGTTAAGATAATTAACCTCGGTCAATCAAAGTTTAAGTATTTCTATTTGACCATTTTAAATTAAAGTCATTTCGTTTGCCAACTAGGGAGTTGGTGACCAAAACTTAATGCAGTATAGAGAGACAGAGAAGTGTTAAAGTCAGGTCCTTGGAGGAAGACTAGATAGTTGTCCTAATATCACGTTCGTGTAATCACTTTCGTGTATAGAACTGAAGTTAAAGAAGACAAAAACACACTTCGATGTATTTGGAAAATTATCCATAGATCTTGGCATATCGCGAAAACACGAATAGTTATCCAATACGGTAAATTTTTAATCTACTAAGAGGTACTTATAAATTCTCAATATCACGTAGGTACAACCAAACAAGCAGCTATAATTCCCGCAAGATAAGCGCCCATACAAGAATTTTTTTTGGGCCAGATATCTCTAAAAGGAAAGTTGAAAAGTATCTCTAAAAATTTAAGGAAAATTCAGAATGACAGATTCGAACAACCCGGCTAGATCTACATTTATACGCACAAACAAAATCAAAGAATATAAAATTATAAATCAGCCACTGTGGCGTTTGAACTATATCTTGGACAATGATAAAGACTAACCCGTGGCGAATGTATACATCCGAGGTTGTGAAGAGAGCTCACCACAGAGGCGTTGAGGAGACTAAGAGCTTACTTTCTCAGTTCAGACTTATATCTCGACACAGTCGGATGATACTTTAATAATTCAATAAAACCAGAAATCCCAAAGGTTCAAACTGTGTTTCTTATTAATAGGATAAGTGCTAAACTGGTGTCCCCGACGTGATAGTTGATCTGGATTTTTTTAGATCTAGTTTTAAGCCTCCGACATTTCATTTCATTATGTCTATCGAGGCTGTAGCACTTAAACTTCCAACTTTTTGGACGACGTGACCGCTGGCATAGTTCGCGCAAACCGAAGCACAGTTTGCCTTACGCAACTTATCATCTGATGACACGAGATACTTTCATGTTGTAGCTGCAACTAGAGCTTTGTCAGTGATCGCCTCTCCACGTCTAACCAACAAATATGAGGCCCTTCAATCATTTTTTAAGTTCGGCTTTCGGGCTTTCAGAAACAGAAAGGGCTAATACTTTATTAGACCTTAGCGGGTTAGGCGATAGAAAGCCCTCAGAACTCACGGACTCAATGCTTGCCCTCTTAGGGGACCATAATCCCTGTTTTATTTTTAAACAGATATTTTTTCGAAAACTACCGGAAAAAGTTCGTGTCCCCCTAGCAAACTCACCAAAAACAGATTTAAGAATGTTGTCGCTTGAAGCAGACAGAATTCTGGCCTCACTCAGTCCAGAGTGTAATTTGAGCGAATCGGCTGAGGTGAGCACAGTTTGCTGGTTTCACAGACGGTTTGGGTCGGCTGTGACCGCACCTGCAAACACTATTCAAGTTTTACACATAATCACAGGCAGAGAAACGCCAAAGCGCTACATTGTGCCGTTTCAACTTCAGAGATTCACAAACATAAGCAGCTTTTTGTCACAGACAGCATTTCTAAAAGGTGCTTTCTAGTTGACACAGGAGCTCAAGTTTCTGTTACTCCAGGGTCTAAACTAGACAAGAAAACAGGATCCTGAGGACCTCCCTTACAAGCTGCCAATGGTTCTACCATAACGACTTATGGTACTCGCGTCGTTTGTCTTCGTTTTGGTCAACGCAATTTCCAAGCTCGGCTCATTGCAGCAGCCGCCCGCTCCTTGGCGCTGATTTTTTACGAACACACAACTTGCTTGTCGACATGAGGAACCGTCGCTTGATAGAAGCAGACACGTTTTCAGGCATTCCCTGCTATGTCAGTACAGTTACGCCAACCAACCTCGCGCTTCTCGAACCTTCAATTAATAAGTTCCGAAAGCTGGATCTGCTGAAACCAACATTTTCAACTGCGGAGGTTAAACCTGGTGTACATCACTTCATCCCAACTAAAGGCCGTCCCGTCTTCGCCCGAGCTCGTCACCTTGCTCCAGACAGACTAGCCATAGCCAAAAAGGAGTTTTCTGAGATGGAAAAGATGGGCATTATTAGGAAATCAAACAGCTGGCGCCCATGCGGCGACTACAGAAAATTAAACGATGTCACCGCGCCAGATCGTTACCCCATTCCCCATATCCATGACCTCTCGTCCCGCCTTAAAGGAAAGACTATCTTCTCAAAAATCGACCTAGTTTGTGGCTATCATCAGATTCCAGTCGCCCCTGAAGACATTCCTAAGACAGCAGTGATCACTCCGTTTGGTCTGTGGGAATTTTTGCGGATGCCTCTCGGCTTAAAAAGTGCTGCCCAAACGTTTCAAAGACTTATGGATTCTGTCCTTCAGGACATTGATTCAGCTTTTGTTTATCTTGACGACATCCTCATAGCAAGTTCAACAGAAAAGGAACACCTGGATGACTTAAAAGCTGTGTTTAGACATTTGATAGATCATGGACTTGTAATTCGCCTTGAAAAATGTCTTTCCCTGGAATTCTTGGGGCACCAAGTATCAAAGAAAGGATCTAGTCCAACCCAAGCCAAGGTTAAAGTCATCCAAACATTCTCTCAACCATCAACTGTGAAAGGGCTACAAGAGTTTTTAGGTATGATTAACTTTTACCACCGTTTTTGCCTAACATTGCTGCCACCCTCAGTCCTCTTTACGGGGCACTAAAGTCATCTAAGCCTCGACAAGAGCTAGTGTGGTCACAAGAGATGAAACAGGCTTTCCTAAACGGTAAAACTGCTTTGGCTAATGCAGCAATGCTGGTCCATCCTTGCACTGACTGCCCTTTAGCTCTTACTTCTGACGCTTCAGATGTGGCCGTTGGCGCCGTCCTCGAACAGTTCAACAAGGGTCATTGGCAACCTTTAGCCTTTTTCAACCGACAACTACGACAAGCAGAAATGAAATACAGTGCTTTCGACCGATAATTACTTGGAGTATATTTGGCAATTCGTCACTTCCATTTCATGCTTGAAGGACGGAATTTCACCATTTACACAGACCATAAACCACTAGTGCACGCCATGGCAAAAACAACAGAACTATGGTCAGCACGACAACAAAGACATCTCTCTGCCATTTCCGAGTTTAACACCGACATAGCACACGTCTCTGGTAAAAACAACATCGTCGCCGACTGTCTGTCTCGTTCCAGAACAACCAACGCAGTTTCCTTGGGGATAGATTACATAGCAATGGCTAGAGCCCAAGCTGCTAGTATTGATGTACAAGCTTACAAGACAGCCTTCACTTGCCTAGAGATTACCAATACAAGATTGAACGAGCAAGGACCAGAGCTTGTGTGTGACGTTTCAACAGGCCGCCCACGTCCGATTGTACCTCCTGATTTCAGACGCACAGTTGTTCACAATCTCTCACATCCAGGAGACAAAGCCACCGTCAAAATGGTCTCAGACAAATTTGTTTGGCACAGGATGCGGAAGCAGGTCAGTAGATGGGTGAAAGAATGTCATCACTGTCAAAGTTCGAAAATACAAAACCATACAAAAGCTCCACTATAACATTTCTCTGTACCTGAGAAAAGATTCTCACAAATAAACATTGTTATTGTTGGACCTTTACCTTTTTCTTCTGGCTTCACATATCTCCTGACAATTATCGACCGAAACACACGCTGGCCAGAAGCTATTCCACTACGAGGCATTACAACACCCGAGTGTGTGCATGCTCTCATTACTGGCTGGATTGCTTGTTTCGGTGTCCCTGGAGATATTTCGTCAGATCGCGGATCACAGTTCACATCATCTTTATGGAGTGAGATAGCGGCTCGCCTCGGAGTCAAGCTTCACCATACATCTGCTTATCATCCTCAGGCAAATGGGATGATCGAACGTTTTCATCGAGCTCTAAAAGCCCGTCTCACCGGTCCAAATTGGGTAGAAGAACTACCTTGGGTACTTCTCAGGCTCAGAACCACACCCAAAGAAGACTTAGGTTATTCCTCAGCAGAGCTTGTTTACGGTGCGCCTTTGACAACTAGTTCCACCTAAATCTGCAAAATCTTTGGATGACTTACTGCTGAATTTCAGGTTGAACATACCGCTTTATGCTAGACCCTACCTGTCCCCATCTTTGTTAGCCGCAAAACATGTGTACGTCCGACGAGATGACACTAAAGGGCCGTTACAGAGGCTTTATTCGGGTCCTTACGCAGTTCTGACTCCAGGGGACAAAACTTTCCTCATAGACATTGGTGGTCGGGCTGAACGAATCTCAGTCGATCGCATCAAGCCAGCGTTTTTCGATCCATTTCAACCGGTCATACTGGCTAAACCTCCTCCACGTGGTCGCCCTCCAGCCAAACAGAGTCATCCCTCACGCAGTCATCCATCAGACTCAAGCACCGCCTCTAAGCATCAGCAAGCTATGTCGCGCCCTGCTGTTCAGACGTCTTCGCGTACAGGTCGCACTATTCGACCGCCTATGCGATACCAGTGACTCTTACGGTATCAGTCTTTGGGGGGCCTGTGTGGCGTTTGGACTATATCTTGGACAATGATAAAGACTAATCCGTGACGAATGTATACATCCGAGGTTGTGAAGAGAGCTCACCACAGAGGCGTTGAGGAGACCAGGAGCTTACTTTCTCAGTTCACACTTATATCTCGACACAGTCGGATGATACTTTAATAATTCAATAAAACCAGAAAAACCAAAGATTCAAACTGTGTTTCTTATTAATTGAATAAGTGCTACACCACGATGAAAACTTATGTTTTATGTTTATTCACGTCATATAAATTTGCAAAACCTTTTTATGGATCCATTTAAACGTTCAATATTACTTTGATTTAAATAAATGGGCAGAATTAGCTGATTTTCCTTGTAATCTGAAAAACGCACCAATTCCTATATTTGATCAAATAATTCTGAAGACGTCATTTCGCTGTTAACACGAACTTCTCTACGCTAAATTTCATTGGAAATCAAATATTGGATGGAAAATATCAAATTAACTACGGATGTTTTATCAGAAAAATAACATAATAACATTACTTTTATAAGTATATATTCGTTGGAAAATCCAGATCTTCTCAAAGAACCAGAAAAAGCAAATATATCCGTGTAAAACTTCGATTAAGTTGGTCTCTCTTCCATGTGCTTTGGCAAACTTTCGTAACTGAATCGAACGTGAAATGTGTAATTGTAATGCAATTTTCAAAATACACATTCGTTTGTATTGAGGACAGAAAAATTCAATTCAGACAACAAGTTTGAATTACTTGAAGATGCAGTTCATTAAATGTTTTTTTTAAAATTGAAAACAGGATACAAATGCAAATAAGCACTAGGAGTTTGTTTTCCCATTTCGTTGTCTTGAAAATTTGCTGTATCTAGTGTTTTATTGCGATTAAATGAACAAACTGCTGTGTAACAAATATATGAGTTCCAACCATTTAAGAGCATGTAAATTGCCAATGAGGCCTACCTTTAAAAATACGCTTATGTCGGACTTATCTTTGTTCATTAACATTCCCTCAAACATTTGCGTTTCGATAAAAGAAAAAAAGGTTTTATGACAAAGAAAAATTAGCCACAGGCAAGGATTCTTAGATTTTTCAAACGAGCTTAAAGGAAATTTACGAAGCATTATAAAAAAAACTTTAAAAGATGCAATATTAAATTGAGGTATGTCCCATAACAGACAAACAAAAACCAAACCAAACCAAACCGAAAAGAACAACAAAAAGCAAAAAACAAAACAAAACAAAAAAACAAAAACAAAACAACGAAAAATACCTTATTTCATGTGGTTAATATATAAATGTTTTTTCATTAAAACGTAAATAATATTACAAAGCCCATAATTTGTCATAATCCTTTTAAAACGATTACTAGTAATACTGCCTGAAAAGAACACGTGCAAAGGTAAAAATAAAAATATCAAAAAATATCGTCCAAAAGATGTGCAGAAATGGCCAGTTATGTTTTCAGCGTAAATCTGAATCGGGTATTTGAAAATCTTTTGATAACAGGTACATCCTCAATTCTAAAGGTTTCGCTACAGGACCGCTCATTTTTCGTCTTTCAACGCTTTTGCGAAGGATTGATGAAAATTAATTTGTGTTTAGAAGCTCGTCACATTACAGGCCTGCATGATAAATACATTTTAAAAAGTTGTTTATGGGCTCTCTCTCTCTCTCTCTCTCTCTCTCTCTCTCTCTCTCTCTCTCTCTCTCTCTCTCTCTCTCTCTCTCTCTTTCTCCCCGCACAGTCTCAAACTTTCCTCCTCACTTCCTCTTTCTGTGTCTGCCTCTTTCTGTTTCTGTCTCAGTCTATCTCTCTCGCCTTCTCCCTCTACTCATTAGAACGTGTAGGGATGTTTCAAAATATCAAAAACCTTATCCAAAACGTGTAAAGGAGACTTTTATAATCAAGATCATACCTGAGAGATATCTTGTGTCCCAGCTTCTACTGTTGAAAAAATGTTTATAGCGTTATGAAATATATTCAATAATGCATTCAAATAATGCACCCACTAACCCACTTTTTTATAAAATCAAAAAGAAAAAAGTTTTTTTCTAATTCTTTACCTTTTCACAACACTAAAGTTTGCAATGTCTTCTCTGATATCTCAGCTGCTATGGAATTGAAAGTACAGTACAGTTTCATTGATCGTAGGTCATGTATTTTTGAATTTATTGATTATTTGTTGTTTATCAAAGCGGTAAAGGTGCTGAAGTAGTTCCACTTGGAATATTAGTTGAGGGAGAACTGAGTTGGTACGTCACAACTTTATCGGAGATGCTAAGAGGATTTACAATTTCTTGTCCTCCTCCTCCTCCTCCTCCTCCTCCTCCTCCTCCTCCTCCTCCTCCTCCTCCTCCTCCTTCTTCTTCTTCTTCTTCTTCTTCTTCTTCTTCTTCTTCTTCTTCTTCTTCTTCTTCTTCTTCTTCTTCTTCTTCTCCTTCTCCTTCTCCTTCTCCTGCTCCTCCTCCTCCTCCTCCTCCTCCTCCTCCTCCTCCTCTTCTTCTTCTTCTTCTTCTTCTTCTTCTTCTTCTTCTTCTTCTTCTTCTTCTTCTTCTTCTTCTCCTCCTTCTCCTTCTCGTTCTTGTTCTTGTTCTTGTTCCTGTTCTTCTTGTTCTTGTTCTTGTTCTTATTCTTGTTGTTGATGTTGTTGTTGTTGTTCTTCTTTTTTTCCTCCTCCTTTTTTTCTTCTCTTACACCTCACTCATTTATTTCCACTGCTACCAATGAAGCCCTCATTACTTTCAGTACTTCTCAGTTTTAATAGTATCCATTTAATAAAGGCCGATATTATTTTTGAAAGGCATGTTAATCAATATAATTGACATATCTTCACACAGGAGACACTTGTCAAGGACTACATGCCAGTGGGCAAACTGATCCCCAAAGAAGAGTTGGCTGAGGTGATTGGTTTTCTGTGTTCCAGCAACACTTCCTGTATCACCGGGCAACCACTCACAATAGATGGCGGCTTCCTCAACAGATGAGCCCTGTTGTGGATCTGCTTCTTAGATTAGTTCTGTTTAAACAAAAATGAGTCGGAAAAAAAGAAACTTTAATATGTTCTTATACTGATATCGCCTAACATCTTTCTACTCTGTTTCCAATTGTAAGGGAAAATTGGTGTATGGTTTAGCTTAATCAGTACCACAACTTTTTTTTTTTTTTAGATTAAAGGTAACATTTATGGCATTTTATTAATCAGAAGATTGGTCATGTAAAAGATTTAGAGAAATGAATTAAAAATGATAAATTATTATGTATTAAATTTACCATTAAAAAGATTTACGTCAATTTTTTTTGTCTATTGTCTTTTATATTGTTCAAGCCATTATTAAATAAAACGATGACCTCACATGTCATCGCAGCATATTAGTGCACAAGCTAGAATTTTGATCCAATCGCAGCCTCCCCCATTGTATTTTGTCAGGCTATGGTTATTGCTAATTCTTCTTTTTATTCATTGAAGCTTCACTAAATTCTAAAGCAAAATTGTAGTTTTAATAAAGTTCTTTTGGAAATCCACCCGCACCAATGCCCAGGTAATAAAATCTCCGGTGACGCTTTTGTGTTATTGAACGATGAAGGAGATATAACCTACGATTTAATATTCTTAAAATGATTCAGCTCAAGAAAAGCTGCTCTTATTTTGAATTTTGTTTGTCATAATCTTCATTGCTTTGGCTCTAGGAAATAACCAGGATGTTAATCTTTCATGTTTTATGACGTGCACCCTTGTTAAACTTGAAATTAGAAAAATGTCTTTCAAGTTGTTTTTTTTTTGTCGTGAAACTGAATTAAGTTAAAGTTTAATTCTTTTCAAATGTAGGTTTTATTATAATAACGCCTCACCCCTAATAAGGTAAACACCCTCCACACACACACACACACACACAAAATTGACATTAAAAACAAAACAAAAAACAACAAAAACAACAACAAAAAACAAAAAAAACGTATCTAATCTTGATCTTGACATAAGAATGCTAGGGCTCAATATCGGCCGTACTACACGGAAAGATGAAATTTCACAGTTACAAAATCCCATGAAAGCCACAAATCTTACATATAATACTAAATTTATTAATAGTTTTGGAAACTTTAATCTGTAATAACTTACTCCTCAAAATCTCTGTGTCCAAAAAGATAAAGTAGCATTCAGGATTGATAACCTACAAGAATGTTAGATTTAGATCACGGGAGATAAGGCAAGTGATCTGAAGCTTTTTTGCATATTATGAAACAAACACCCAACACGATAGAAGAGCCAGAATGAAAGAGAAAAAAAGGAGAAAAAAAAACTTGAGCTGAGACGTTTACATATTTGTAGCTCTTCCTTCTATTCGTCTCTTTCCTCTACATATTAAATCATTGCTAGTCTTTTCAAAATTAATGGTTTACAAACGATACAACCATATACTATTTCCATTTAAATGGAATTATGTCTTTAAAAAACAATAGCTATACTTGAGACAGATATTCAGCTTTTTCATTCAAAAAAGGTTACATTTAATCTGGTATCTTTAGCGGCAGTTCTATTGATCGCTCTGAAAGAGAAGTGAGCTAACCGCATTTTTTTGGATCGTCGATTTTTTTTTCAACAGCACCTCAGGAAGACGGGCCATTCCCTAATCTGAAATGCCTTTCTTTTACTGTTACTTATATAATTTAAAGTGTCACGGAAATAAATCAATTACAATTTAGTCTCTCTATGATTCTCATCGTGAACAAAAAGTTAGATTGCTACAAAAATTCCGTGTCTTTGACCGAGGTTAGAAGGCATTGACTCATATATTTCCCCAGCTTCTCCAGGGTGTATCTAAAAATAACACCCACAGTTGCTGTTTTTTGTAGTCAAAGTAAGATTCAGATTGGTTTTCGGCAACAAAAAAAAAAAAAAAAAAAAGAATGATTGTAGATTCCTCAAAGATTATGCCTAAAACATCTTTAAAGTATGCATTCAAAACAATATGAAGGAATGCAGTTTGATAATATAATGAAATAAAGCCAAAACAAACAAACAAAAAACAAAACAAAATAAAAAAATTAAAACAAAACAAAACACCTCCCAAAAACAAAAACAAAACAAAACAAAACAAAAAACAACATCAACAATAAAAACAACATGAAAACAAAGAAAGATGTCATTCTGATAATGAAGTAAAAGGATAGTGGGCGGAGAAAGGATTTTTTTTTACATTTTTATTCCACCTATAATAAGCTACAGTTGTCTCTAATAATTGTAAAGACTTCTTTAATTTTGACAACCCTCTCCTGATAATTAATCACTTGAGTAGTGCTCTTTATCGCGCTGAACTATATAATTCCAGTTTCATCCTGTGTAAATTTTTCATAAATCACTTAAATTAATCATTTACCAATAGTGATCAATATTGAAGTATAACGCAATGATGATGGGAAACCACTGGCTCATAACTGAAATAAATTCTACTGATCAGCTGAAAAAAACAACACCCCCCCCCCCTCCCGCCGCACCAGCAGAAACACGATAGTAAAAAAAAACAAAAAAAAAAAAAAAACAAAACAAAACATCCTTACTCATTTTGATGCCATTCTATCACCTCATAATTCCTCGCTATCCTTACTACTACTTTAAACCCCATCATTTACAGCATCACTTACAAGAGCAAACGCTGTTACCTCTTTACTACGAATACAGCATCAGCAAAAAACCAAACAAAAAACCCAAAACAAAAAAAAAAACAACAAAAAACAAACTACTGCGACTAAATGTACTTCTTTCTGTACTACTACTACTACTACTACTACTACTACTACTACTACTACTACTACTACTACTACTACTACTACTACTACTACTACCAACAACCACTACTACTACTACTACTACTACTACTACTACTACTACTACTACTACTACTACTACTACTACTACTACTACTACTACTACTACTACTACTACTACTACTACTGTTGCTGCTGCTGTTACTACTACTACTACTACTACTACTACTACTACTACTACTACTACTACTACTACTACTACTACTACTACTACTACTACTACTACTACTACTACTAGTTATTATAGGAACTACTTTTACTATTACTTCCACTGCTCTATAGGTACTACATTTAATAAGACTGTTAATGTTATTTCACTCGATAATTTCTATGCTCAATATTTCATCAAAAGTTTACTTATACTGCAAGGGCTAGCTTTACAAGAGCTAAGTAATACAATCCTCCTTCTTCTATTATGGGATGCTTCAAAGGTATACGGATAGCTATTTGAAAAGTATAGGGAGATTTATTCTTGAAATCTACATTTCCTTTTACCCTTTATTACTCTTTGACACCAAGAAAAGAGCTTTTATAGAAACACTGTAGCAACACCTTTATTACTAAAATATTCCTTTTGATATAGTTTATGGAATACTCCTGCATAATGTGATAAGTAAAGTACCGGTGAAGCTCCATAAAAGTCTTCCACAAAAGACATTGTGAGCTTCATGGCTACGTTGGCATTCTCTTTTCTGTTGCCGCCCTGAATAGTAAGAAAGTGACAAATAACCATTAACACAATAACTGTCAGAGAGGACAGTCATTAAATCAATATCTATCTCATTGGACATTCAATGTGGTCAATGGTTATTAACCGCCTGCTATTTAAGATTAATTCACAGGTCAGCCACACGTATTTTCTTGCGGAACTGACCTCGTCGTGATAAAATACTTTAGGTTCTTGTGATAGAGGTATATTTCAATTCTTGTCCAGGTACTGAATTGTTCGGAAAAGATGGGGCAACGGCATCTGAAGTTCTGGGTGGTACTTCTACAGGTTGTATTAATCTGTGGCCTAGTTATCAGCTTCCATGAGAGAAGCAGGCGCGATGAGGATGGTGATGATGATGATGATGATGACAATGATAACGAGGATTTTGGTGAGGGCGTCGTTGAGCAATACATCCTCGCCAGGGAAGAAGCGGAGTATGAGCTGGAGGACTTTTACAAGACTGCTCCTCCTGGCATGGCTCCTGACGTTAACTCTGACGCCATGCTTGAGCTCCGCGCTGCTCGAGAGCTGTTGATGAAGATGAAGATGCCGCCCAAAGAGCTTGCTGATCTCCTAGAGGGCGATCCAGGTCTCGGGATCCAAGATGCTAGCGATACGTGAGCCTTTGTGGCACAAACAGTACCGCATGCATTGTTATCAACAGCATATAAGCAGTTTGGTATTTTATTTTTAAGCTTTACTTTTCATTAACCAACACATGTGTTAAACGTTAAAAGAGAACGAACTTGTACCCCCCTGATGGTAAAGAGTATCTTACTCTTACAGACTTCTTGTACTTTATTTAATTAAAAGCAATTAAATATTGTTGTTAAATGTTCTACATGATATTATGATTGTTAAACCTCAAGAGGCTATATAAATTGACCTACGTTTTCTCTAAATTTATCTTTATGTTTTTGAAGATAATGAAGTACATTTCGGTTTTTGCACTAGTTTTTATTTATGCAAATCAGAAAATGAGAAATTTACCATGTATTTAAAGATATATTGATACTTAATTCATAAGTACAAAGTTTTCATTTTCTAACATAGCTGTGTTTAATTAATCCATCAAATTGCGATAAATAATTTGGCATACCATATTTTGAGTTTGACTGCCTTCATAATTACTGTTCTATTGAGAATTTAGTGAATCGAATGGAAAGCGAAAAGTCTGTTTTATCCAGTTGCTTAAACTTCTGAAGCTCATTTGACAAAAAATAAATGTCAAGATTACAGGCTTTCAATCTGGGATGCTAACAGGCACGTGTCTAAGATTATTGATCTAAATGTGAACCTGACCCTCTTTTAAGAATCTAAGGTTTTAATATGTGAAATGGTAATTTAATTTGAATCTCTGAAAACTTCTTGATAAATAACTGTTTTTGAAATTGTAAAAAGTGATGCTTTTTAACCAAATGATCTGTTGATAAAAATTTAATGGTAAGCGATGAACCCTGGGAGGCAGCAAAGGTTCTATTGCCACCTGTTTGACTAACAACATCCTTGATAAGTGATACACTCGAGTGAAGACAAACTTTAGTCCGCTAATATTATCTATATGGCGGAAGAGAACTTACATTAAGGTAATTTAGGCTTTGATCCTTTTTTATGGAACAAAATATTAGTCTCAGAGTAAACAGATTTTATGTTAAAGCTTCATTATCCGACAAGCCATCCTGTAGAGAACTATATTCTCTACGCTTCTTGGAGGCAAAGGTAGGAACACAATACGAGTTTAAAGAAAAACAAACAAACAAGACAAAACAACAAAAAATAACTAAAAAAAACCCCCAAAACCAAAACAAAATACAAAACACAAAATCTCGGAAAAATGGCACGTAGAAAATGGGAAACTGGAAAATCATTTACACCTTCAATACAGTTTCTACTATGTATCGTCATTATGACAGAAATAAATCAGTGTGAGTAACTTCGTAGTTTTAACATAAACAGACTTTTCATGAAAAAAAAATACAACTCTCTAACTTTAAACAAAACTGCATCACACGAAGTATAAGTGAGAAAAAAAATGAATCAGCTCTTTACACAGCGCTAAACATAGGAATTTTTTTGAGAGGTACTCATTCATATTAAGTCACCGCTCATTACCCACAGCCATCTGACGAGAACCGAACAGGCTTGACACTCTGGAATAATGGCCAAGAACACCTAAGTTATGTAATCAATTGTATTATTATCAATAATTTAAACTACCATATTATTTTACCCAAATTTTCGACATTCAATTATGGTGGGCTTGCAACAGTATTACACAAGCCCTTTTTAATCTGTCTGCGCAATAGTATTAAAATCATGTAGAATCCACAATTAGGTTATGTCTTCATGTTTGATAGTCATCTTAGTTGTAACTTCCTTTAAGCTCAGAAAATAAAAGGTTTACTGTGTTTATTTAACAAAGGACAAAGACGGCCAAAGCCGAGGAAAGGAATGTCGAAAACAAAACCACGAAGACATGATATTTTGATATTTTACGGCTTGTTTTATAAATGGAATCTACACAAATACAAATGAATGTCAATAAACTGCCCTATACAAACACGAACGAACTTGCAAGAAGATAAAGCAACAGACACTACCGTCTTTAACATCTCAACTGCCCATATTGCTCATACCTTATGATATTAGCAGAACCGAAATTGCTAATGTGGAGAGAGAAATCGTAAAACAAAGACCTCACACATTTGAGTCGCTGCTGTTAAGGTTCGCCACCCATTGCTAGCGACTGTGTGGTGATCTCCTGTATCGGCATTGTTTTGTCTAACACCAGCAAACAAATCTGTAAGAGCCAGCTGCTGCGGGTACAGGCAAGGTAAAGAAAACATTCGGGACGGGTTCGGTTTGCCGGTCTTTAAACAGGCCATCAGCTTCCTAAGAAATGGTCGTATTACATACCATTGATTTAAAAAGAAAAGAAAAGGTTACTGCCTTTACAAGGTGAAAAGGTAAATAATCCACATACATTCCGTAAGAAATTACCTGCGGTGCTCAACCAGACAGAAAGAAGGAGACGAACGAGTGCATTATAAAGCAAATTTCAAACATAAGGGCAAGAGAGACACGATTTCCTATTTCCTATTTCTCGCTTGATCACTTTAGAACAAAAGAGCACAGTTAGCATTATATAGTTGCAACGTTTATACTAGCGTGTTATATATGATGTCAGACCAGAATTAATATTTGTATTTTCGACTAATCATATTATAGTTGCACTGCTTTACTAGTCGGACCAAAAAAAAAAAAAAGGATATTTGCTTCTTAACCATCTTTACAGCAGTAATCATTCTACATTGGAAATTTAAAATTCTTAAAAAAAAAGAAAGAAAAAATTAAATGAAGAAGATTGTGATTCATTACAAAAGAAAAGACAAAAAAATAAGCTTTGATCAGGATTTTGCTTGTGATGATTATTCTATACTCATTATCATATTTTATTATGACTGAACGTCTTGGAAATGTTGAAAGCAACAGCTCTGCCAAACTTTCTATTAAACAATGTGTCGAAAAAACGAAAAAATTATTTATTATCAGAAGAAGACAATATTTTAGAATTCTCACACACTGGAACATAACTCTCTGCGCTTTGAAATAATCATATTCCAAAGAAAAAAAAAAAGAAGGAATTGTTCTGCCAGGAGAGAGCTTTAACATCGAGGATAATATTCTGTCATGCTTAAATCGTTGATACAAAATATTGCTCACTCTTATTCCCTACCAAAATCATTGAATTCTTTAATTATGATGACGACAGCTCGAACTCAGAATTTCCAAATCCATTCTAATTGTCTTATAATGAGCTTAATGCTCGAAAAACAAATGATGCCAACTACAGTTATCCTTGACGGCCATATGGTGCAAATCTAGACAATAAAATCTTTATTTTTTTTGAAAAAAAAACAAAACAAACAATAATATAAAACGAACCCGCAATGTTTGTGCTATAGTCCTCGGCTATAAAACTTCAGTGTTTCATCGTTTTAGAATTTCATCATTGTTTTTAATGCATATGAACCATTCATGAAGTTGCTCGTTCTGTTAAATCTCTTATGCTTCTTTTGTCTCCTCCTAATTTAATCATTTAATAAATCTCAATTCCATTAACACTATCAGCAGTGGCCAAAACAACTCTTAGTAACAAGGCGTACCGCTTGCTGAACAAGAGGTTAGAGACACCGATGCGCTCAAATATCCTAGCTGTTAGACTGCCCAGTTTGTAACCTCAGTGAAAATTGTGATTTTTTTTTTCTGCTGCTTCATGTATTTTGGTTTTGGTTGGCACGAAATTGGTGTTTGTTTCTATAAATAAAAAGAATTTTGCGAAAGGATGGGCAAGGAGAGTGTTGGACGGAATAATCCGATTTGTGTGAAGCCATGCTAGGATCGACCCATGGTCAGCGCAGTCGTAAGCTCGTTGTCCATGCGTTATGCGGTCCACTACATTGTTAAGAGCTACGATGCAGGGGACAACTGACTTGAAGACCTTACTGTAGAAATTGCTGCTCGGTCAGTCTATGCATACACAGTAGGACTTTACACAGATGCTGTGTGATCCCTGGACGTGTCCATGCGGCCTGTTTTTATCACTCTCTCACTACTGATTAAACTGTCCCTACTTACCTAGTCTAGAAATAATCGATGTGGTTCATTCAGAGTCAGACTATTTTCTTTGCCCATGGTTCTTCTATGGGATCTCATTAACACTGTTTGTTCGTTTTGTGTGCTTGCAAGTCCCCTAATTCTCTTTTTTTTAAACCTCTCTAATAACTTGTCTATCGATACCCGTCTCTTTAACTTATTAACTTTTACTCTGTCTATCTGAATACTTTCTATAGCCTATTTTCTCTCCCAGTCTCTCTCTCTCTCTCTCTCTCTCTCTCTCTCTCTCTCTCTCTCTGTCTCTGTCTCTCTCTGCCTCTCTCTGACTCTGCCTGTCTATTTGTCTGTCTTTCTCTCCGCGCAAACACAAAGACACATGATTTAAATATCAGACGATCGGTCTTACCAATTATTTTCAATTTTGCACAACTAATAATTATCTAATCCCTCCCTTATTGAAGCATCCTTGCTTATCTCTCTATCCCCACCCCTCAACACACGGAGACACCCTCCGTTATAACTAGAAAAGAGGGAGTTGATTGAGAGATATAGCAATTAGCATATACTGTTGACCCTCAAATATACGAGAGAAATAATGCAGCTGCAATTTACATTTCATAATTAACAACTTGTAGTATAAATGCCTCCATGGTTATAAAAAAAACTACAGTAAAAATAATGCTCCACCTGAGCAATTCATCACTACAGCTACGGAGACAAGACTCAAGAAAAGAAGGGAAAAAAGAGGCCCTGGACTGCCTGGAGGATTCTTTTTGATGGTTTGGCTTGAATGCTGTTTGTTTGAAGATGATGTGTTGCGAAAAGGTCATCCTTAAGCTCCGCTTGTATATGAAATCTATTGCTTATGTTTTTGTTTATATGCACTGTCCGTATGCACTTTCGATCTTTGAGTGTATGCATGTATGTACATGGGACTGAATGTATGTATCCATCCCTCATAAAAAGGCAATGTGGTAAAATTACATAGAGAAATGAGAAAGATAGAGATAGAGAAAAAGAATCTAATGTACTATGGCCGAGAGACATATAAAGAAAGAGAGAAGAGAAGAGAGAGGAAGAGAGAGAGAGAGAGAGAGAGAGAGAGAGAGAGAGAGAGAGAGAGAGAGAGAGAGAGAGAGAGAGAGATAAAGGGTTGGTGGGATTAGACTCAGTAGGTTAATAATTATAATCCTGTTGTTTGTAACTTTTTTTTAAAGTCAGAACTTTATGATTCGAGACAAGGCTTTTTCATAATAATTGTTATTTTATTGTATGTTGTTACCATACCGAGTAAAAGTAGGCACATAATTAAGAAAAAAAAGGGAACCAAAATAGCTGGGACAAAGACAAACCAGAGAAAAGAGGGAAGATACCTTTGGTGCTTATGGGCTTGCAAAGAACTACCTCGAAAGGATGTTTTTTTTTTTAATAATAATAATAATAATAATAATAATAATAATAATAATAATAATAATAATAATAATAATAATAATAATAAAGTGCATTTATATAGCGCATATCCAAATGATTAAAATGCTCTATGCGCTTTACAAGAAAAAGAATAAGATAGAAGCAGGCTAGACGGCCTGAACATACATACATAACATACAGGATGACGTATAAAGAATAACATACATATTATATAAAAAATAACATCATCTACTGCCGGGAATACGTTGTGGTGAATAAAGGGTGTTTAAGCTGCCTTTTAAAGGTCTCTATGGAATCAGACTCTCTGATGTATCTGGGGAGCCGACTCCACATGGTTGGTGCTACATAAGAAAATGATCGCTTGCCGTAGGCAACATAGTTTTTATGTGGTTTGACAGGAATTGTTCGGTCGTTAGCAGATCGTAATGACCGTGATGGTGTGTAAACTCTTAACATGCCAGTTAGGTATTCTGGTGCCATGTTGTTCAGGCACTTAAAACAAAAAAGACATATCTTGTAGCAGATACGATCATTTATGTTCAACCAGTGCAGCTCTATCAACATTAGCGTAACATGATCTCTCTTACGCTTTAAGGTAATTAATCTAGCAGCATTGTTTTGAAGATTTTGTAGTCGTTGCAATTGTTGTTTTGGCAGGCCTGCTAACAGAGAATTACAATAATCAATTCTTGATAGTATTAGTGTAGTTGCAAGTGTTTTTGCAACATTATGGTTTATATACTTTCTTATTGAGCTGATTTTTCTTACTTGAAAATATAAATTCTTACAGAGATTCGAAACAAAAGAAAACATTGACATATCTTGGTCTAATATAGCCCCGAGATTTTTCACTTTCTTACTGCATAGTACTTCATGTCCATTTAGATCAAATTTGATCACGGGCAAGCTATCGATGGATTTGCTGCACCCAAAAATAATTATGTCTGTTTTGTCTTCGTTTAGCTTGAGTTTGTTGATGTTCATCCATGAGCTGATATCTTGTATGCAGAGGATGGTTGTATATGTAAGTTGGTGTATGTTTTCAGTGTCACTTGCTCCATATAATTGGGTGTCATCAGCATAATTGTTGTTAATTATTATATGTTTCCTTTTAAGGGCAGAGAGTGGTTTAGTATACATTGTAAAGAGAACAAGTCCAAAATCTGTGACTTGAGGTACTCCATATTTGAGAGGTAGATTTTGAGTCGTTTCTTTTCTCACTTTAACACAATAAAATCTATTGGTAAGATATGACTCAAACCACGTAAGTACTGTACCCGACACAAGAAACGACTTCTTAAGCCTGTTTAGTAAAATTTCATGATCAATAGTGTCGAAAGCAGCTGTTAGATCAAGCAGCACAAGGAGACATAAGTTTTTGTCATCTACTAAGTCCAGAATATCTGAGGTCACTTTTAAAAGTGCAGTCTCCGTGCTATGGTGCATCTTGTATGCGGATTGAAAATTTCATCAAAACCGTTACTTTTAACGTGTTTCAGGACTTGAACTGATACAACTTTTTCCAGAATTTTTTTTATAGAAAATTGAGATTTGAGACAGGTCTAAAGTTTTTAAGATCCGTTTCGTCAAGCCCGGGCTTCTTGAGAAGAGGTGTCACAATAGCACGTTTGAAAATGTCAGGTACAACACCAGTGGCCAGAGATTCATTTATAATTTTAGTTATGTAAGGGACTAACTCCATTGTGTATTCCTTTAATAAAGATGTTGGGATGGGATCTAAAACACACGTTTTGGGGGAGGATGCTTTTATATACTTTGTAATTTCCTCTTCAGTTACATAGCAAAATTCAGTCATAGTATTTCCAGTTGATGGTTCATGCTCATCTGGCAGTAGTGTGTCGTTACCAAGAAATGTTCTTATATTATCAATCTTGTTATTGAAAGTAAGTAAAAATTGATTACAGAGTTCTTTATCTTCTCCGGGTGGAAGGGAAGACGACGTTTGGTGTCCCATGAGATGGTCTGTTGTCTGGAAGAGTTATTTCGTTGTTTTAACTTCTTCAAGCTTTTTGGTGAAGTAAGCTTTCTTGTGAGAGCGAATAAGGGAGTTGATAATGTTTCTTTGGTGGGCAAGGATGTCCCGGTGCACTTGAAGGCCCGATTTCCTCCATCGTCGCTCTATGATTTATGCATCTTTTTTCCATCTTCTGACTTTCAGGAATCGTGAATGATAAATCTTGTGCCATGTAGATACTACTACTACTACTGCTACTACTACTACTACTACTACTACTACTACTACTACTACTACTACTACTACTACTACTACTACTACTACTACTACTACTACTACTACTACTACTACTACTACTACTACTACTACTACTTCTTCTACTACTACTACTACTACTACTACTACTACTACTACTACTACTACTACTACTACTACTACTACTACTACTACTACTACTACTACTACTACTACTACTACAATTGCTACCACTAATTCTATGTCTCTTACGTGGGAACAATGTCTTGCGACTTAACCGTTGCCTCAAAACTGCAAAAGTGGCATTTTGGCAAACCATCTCTCTTAATTTTATTTTCTTTTTTTCTTTTTTTTTTTTTACAGAAGTTTAGATGAGTGCCGACCCCATTATAAATTAGCTCAATTTATTTATTTTTTTAGATAAGAAACCTTAGTGTTGTCATTATGGCACTCTATCTGGGTCTGCCGGGCTATGTGGCGCTCTAGATTATGTTCTGGCACCGGATGGTAGGCTGCCGACCCTCCATCTTTCCACCTTAGTTTTTGTTTGAAGTGTGGGAAGAAAAAAAAATCCGTGGCAAGGGGTCAATCTAGCGGTGAATTGGAACTTTTGCGCCTTTATGTTGGTAAGCGCGTGTCTGTCAACATGCTAACAGTTAACAATGTTTTGTATAAATACGCTTATAATTGGTTAAAAATTAAAAATTATGCGTAACCTAAATGATGTGGACTAAATATCTCCTTGCACGTTATCGGGACGAGTGGAATCAAGAAAATCAAGAATACAAGAATACAGTATTCAAGACAGAACTTGACCAATTTTTACTAATGTTTATGGAACCTACGGCCGATTTAGAGCAGATTTATTGAGTTTAAAAAATAGCGACTGATCATACCTCTAAATGTCGTTACTTGATTTATTGTTTAGAATAAAACACGGTTATCTAAGTTTGTGCTGGTTTAAAAAAAAAAGAAAAGAAAGATCGTGCAGATAATGAAAATTCATTTCCTCTTTATCGCGAGCACTTGATCATAAATCGTTACATAGACGCCATTAGAAAAATACCCAAGTCTTTATCAACATATGCCGTTATGCGGGTGCCCTTTTGCCCAGCGCAGTTCAATCCAGGTAGCTAAAAAATAAAGAGAATTGGATACTATTTTGTAACTCCCTTAATAAGCCAGCTCCAAATCAAACAGTGAATATTGCCATTTTGAGTTTGCTCCTTGTCAGCCCGATGTAGAAGTGCGGTTTTTCTAAATATTATTATTTATTTTTTGCCCATGCCTCGCAGAACAAACTTACAACAACAATGAGGCGGCTCATTACATTTTGTATTATTTTGTCCCGCACAAAGCCGCTGCGAGCCTATAAAGGTAAAACAGGCGGAATCTTATTTTGTGAGGCTAATCAGCGTGATGCCCGAATGAAAGGCAGCGGTGATCAGGCGGCAAGAAATCGCCTTTACTTGACTGCCCTTCATTACAAAGAAAACCCTTGGGCATACGTAGTTTTTAATCTTTTTTTAAAGTTTATATCACGCTTTTTTTATTTAATTTCCTCTCATACGCACCGAAACTCCAGCTCCACACAATCTCGGGTATCTCGGTTCGGCTTTCTAGAGTGTGGGCAGCTGTAGTTCATATCCGGATTTCTTTGCTGCGCCTGACTTGACTAATTACGTGTCGGATCTTTTATTACAGCAGATAACCATTAGCTAGAGGCGTATCTACTGTAACTTTACCCGCTAACAGACCTTTCACATTACAAGCGACCTTCAGGTAAACACTGTTTTTCTGTCCCGTGGCAAGCAACTTTGTATCCCCTAAACAAAAAAAAAGTTTTTTTGTTTGGTTTTTCTTTTGCGAAAAAAAATAATAATAATAAAAAACAATAATTAAAAAATAAAGCGCTGAAAGGGGATTGACAGACTCATGATTCTGATAAATTTGTTTGTAAATCAGGCGATATCCGTTTCCTGTTATTTACAGATATTATGATTCTCTCGAGCCTTGCACTTTAAAGTAACTGAATGCTCTATCCTGAAACATCGTTTTGCCAAGACTTTAAAAAGAGAAGATAAATAAAGCCCTGCTATATGTCGACATTTCTCACACTCCAAAAG